>JASBWR010000124.1:0-86793 GCA_030039265.1 Naganishia cerealis | reverse complement strand
CAGATACAACTCTCGAAACCCCATTGGATAGCGTGGTCACCATAAGCTTTCGTTTTGTAGTGTCTCCATACCAGCAAATATTTTTGGGCACGAATCCTAAATTCACAGATTGGATCATGTCCATAGTCACGGGATCATATATCTTTGCAACCATGTCGCCCTCTGCAATCGAAACTGCACGAGTTCCATCAGAAGACAAATTGAGCCCATGAACAGCCTTTCCAGGGTGGGCAACATACGATTTTATCAAGTCTAGCTGGTTCTTGTTCTTGTGCCAAAATCTCACGGTGCCATTTTTGAATGCTCCAACTACTAAAGAGTTGCCTCTGTAGTTCTCCAAGACCGTTAAAGGCGAATCTTGATCCTCTGAATGTGTGATTCGATCCAGCAGAGGTATTATGTTCTCGAAGGTGTCGAAACGACGCTTTTTTTGCAGCCTTTTCAAGTCTGAATTTACAGCGTCGTTCTTTTTTTCGTCGTTCTCGTGAAATTTCTCTCCTTCGTGCTTTTCCAAAGATGGTCCAATGTATTCATCGTCGCTATCTGAATCTTCCAAATCTCTCTTCATGCTGCAGCATGCAATGCGTGTATCAATATGCACAGAACTCCAGTGACCAGCAGATGGGTTGGTTTGATGCACATCACTGCAGGTGCATCAGTGCGAATGCAGGTGAGACGCATTGGGATGAGTTGCAACCTTAAAAAATGCACATTTATTCAGGCCCACTGGACCCTCCTACACCATTATGTACCCATTCCCGCATACTCATGGGTCGCGATTGCGATCTACTGGTTCGCCGCTGATCTACAGCTGGCTTTTTTTCGTCTATAATTACCGGAGTGGTGGTGATCAGCGCCGGAAAATCGTCGGCGTCGCTCTCCTCGCTCTGCGGCAGCCCCATAACTTGAGCTAGTTCATCTTCAAGCGCCTTAAAATCGTCATCGACATCGTCATCGACATTGCCATTTTTTTGGTTGATTTCCAGAGAATTTTCGTCTTCGAAATCGATCACAGGAAATCCGTCCTCGGGGTCGGAATTGAGACTATCAAAGTCAGCCTCATCTATAATAACATCTTGCAGGTCTTCTGACTTTGAAGGATTTTGGACCAGTTTGTGGACCGTTTTTTGCACCAGTTTTTGTGGTGGTTTTTTGCTTGCTCGTTTGCTAGCTGTTGTCGGCCTATTTTGAGGTACATGGTTCTCTGGTGGCAGATCCTTCTTCGCAGACATCCACAGCTGCAACTTGTTTTCGGTTTTGCCAGCATTTCGGGTTTTGCTGACTTTAAGTGTTCGTCCAAGTCGATTTAATTGTACTGGTTTCCCCTCGGAATATGATAAAAAATATGTTTGAGCACCCACATTATGTGCCTCAGGATGGGTCTTGAGAACAGTGCCCTCAAAAAGGATGGACTTTTGTATATCTGTCAGAGGAACTTCCAAAATGCATTCCCTGCCAAGCTCGTATGCCTTGACGGGCTGATTTCGATCCACCGTTGGGGGTACAAACTGGTATCTTAGACCCACAGAGGAGACGTCTGCCACATCCTGTGTCAAGATGGACAAATCCAAATCGTATTCTCCGTCAGGAATTGACATTGATTTATAAAGAAAAATGGCCCCAGAATGTTGAGAGGTCGCCCCGCAGGATGCACCGTTTTGCCTGCACTATAGTCGGAATTTGGACTCGAAAGCCTGCATGCGCCTGCATACACATGCATTTTCAAAGTACAATAGCACACATTTTATGCAGTAGAATCGTTACGGTTTCGATCACAACACCTCTTCGAATATGGGTGATTCGGTATCGGTGTTGCATCCGAAAGTACTCTTGGTTTCTGCCGGCTTCACCACCTCCCTTTTTGTTGGCTTTCATTTGTACAGAAGGTACTGCAGACGCATCAGAACCTACCTCGACTTGACTCCATCGATCTTGGACAATCAACGTCAACTTTATGGAAAGGTTACGAGAGTGGGCGACGGTGACAATTTTCGGTTCTATCACACACCAGGAGGCATTTTTCTAGGTTGGGGCTGGTTGCGCAAAGTTCCTGAAACTCGAAGCGCACTCAAAGATGAGACTTTAATGATCCGCCTATGCGGAGTCGATGCACCAGAAAGGTCCCATTGGGGTAAACCTGCGCAGCCATTTTCCGAGGAGGCGCTTCAATGGCTTCGAAACTATGTCATGGGACGCTATGTGACCATCACTCCGTATTCAATTGACCAGTATAAACGAGTAGTGGCTCGGGCCCAGGTATGGAAGTGGACTGGGCGCAAAGATGTTAGTGCAGAAATGATCCGAACAGGCATGGGGGTAGTATACGAGAGCAAGGTGGGTGCGGAGTTTGGCGATAACGAGTCGTGGTACCGAAGTCTTCAAAATCGAGCCAAACTTTTGAGGAGAGGAGTTTGGTCTCTTGGTAAGAAAATGACTACGCCGGGACAATTTAAAAAAACTTACTACAGAGGAGAGTAATTACTCCACCAAAGCTCCAATGCGCTTGGAGAGCTCCTCGGCACCTTCGTGGGTGCTGGCTTCTGCATAAACTCTCACAGCATCTTCGGTTCCAGAGGCTCGAACGAACGAGCGACCCGAAGCATATTCTGCTACTATCTCGTCAATTTTTTGTTGCATGCCCTGAGGTTCCACCAAACGACGCTCAGCATCAGTGGTCTTGAATACAGACCGGTCCGGAACCACCACCTTTGTTAAGCGGTTGGGAAGGTCTTCGTAGCATTTATCCCAGTCTTGAGGTGTGAGTGAGAGCGAACTTAAAATAGCCAAAATGCATAATAAGTCGGAGATGGCATCTCCTACGGCTTGGTTGACGAGCTTTGTAAACTGCTGCAACGAATCGATGGCACGGGCTTCTTTTTCGTTGGCTGGAGAATATGCAAATATTTGTTCTTCGGCCCTCGAGTCAAAGACTACAGTTCCATGTCCATTGGCTTCAAAGTAGATTCCCACGTCATAGTTCTGGGCTTCGTGATGAAGGTGCTTGACTCCAGTAGATGTGCAGCTCAAGGGGAGCTTAAGAACTTGCTCGACATACTTTGTAGATGAGCCGTTCGCATAGGCGGTTTGCACAACTCCCACATTTAACTTGAGTTTGGCGCTGTCAATGTCTTTGAAAAGCGTCTGGAAGTACAACGCAATCAAGGTGGCCATCTTGTCTCCGTCTAAAAGGCGAAATGTCCCGGTTTCGGTTTGATAATAGCAGATCAACCGGTCGGCATCTCCATCAAAAGATGCATAAAGTTTATTTGGCTGAGGATTTTCCACATTTTTGGGAAGTCCTTGGGTGGTCTTGACAAAGTCAGCACCGCAGTCGTAGTTCAATTGGTCTGGAGAATTATAGTCGCCATTTACCAACTGGAACTGAACATTTTTCAAGTACTTTTCAAAAAGTTCCGTCACCTTGGGTGCTCCCACTCCATTAGCAGCATCTATAGTTATGCTCAAGTCATTCTTGACAATTTCCTGAAAGGCAGAAGCCATTTTCTTGTAGTATCCTTCTTCTGAAGCTTCTCCGTAACTTGGGTCGTTTTTGGTCCGAGTCAAGTAGTGCAATTGTGGAGTGGTGAGTAAACCAAAATCTTCGTACTCGGTGTTGTCTATTCCTTGAAAGCCGTGAATTGTAGCAGCAGATAAACGAGGACTCGACTCTCTCGAATCACGGGCAATTAAAATTTTGGAAGGAGTTTTCAAATCAATCGAAAGTTTGTCGCATAATTCTTGTACAACCTTTTGCAATTGTCCAGGTTCAGTATTGGCCAATTCGGTTGCATAGACTTCCCAAGAAGATTCGAGCATGCTTCCCAAAGGATCAACAACCTTCACACCATTATCAGCAGGTGGGTTATGAGAGGCAGTAACCATTACTCCCACGGTCTTTCCTCCAAGAAACTTGGATCTCAACGATGCCAAAATTCCAACGGTGAAGTTGACATAGTCCAACTTGTCAGCCTTCATGCGGAAACCCGCAGTTCCATAGGTGAATTTTCCTGCTGGTCTTGGGTGCTTCGAAATGTAGGATGCAAGGTTTTCAAGAGGCATTGTGTCAAACGTGCAGATCAAACGTGTACATTTTTGTGCGCACGCATAGAAAATATCAACACCGCATTACAGTACGCATCGCATAAATTCGGTGCATAACCCCACATTATGAGCAAGTTTGACAATTCACGTTTCCATCGTGAAGGACGGGAAAAGCCTCAGCCGAAAACTAAACCTCGTCCCAAGGATTCAGAGTTCATCCTGGAGTTGGTTCAGACCGGAAAGGCAAATTGGAAAAAGGCTCCTACGGCAGTGAGGAATAGATACTACGGTATATATATGATCCTCTTTTCCATTCCTATCCTACTTCTTCCCTCGTATGAGATATGGCGTCGGTTGGAAGGCAAGTCGACGAAACAGGTGCAAAAAGGTGAGATTCTCGAGGGACAACAGGTGCGGCCATTTGATGAAAGAGAAAAATGGGAGAAAGAGAAAAACAGTTTCATGTATAAGATCTTTGGTCGAGATTTCTTTCTTGATGGTTTCACCAGTAAGACCATGAAAAAGGACGACCAGAACGGAAACGACAAGAAATACGAGAAAAACGACAAATAGTGTACATATAATACATAGTTATTTCCACCGGGGTTTTGGAGTTTGAACCGGCTGGTGCCAAATAACCTCATCTGCCCTAGAATCTGTGGATTTCAAGTTTCTAGGCGAAGAGTAGCTTGGCGACAGATAGGAAAGGTTTGGAGTACTTTTGAGGGTAAGTCTTGCTTTTGGTAAAATTTTTGTAGACTCGAGTTCCGACCGCAATGGAGTTGGCGATGGGAATGCAATTGTGGAACGAGATGATTGTCTAGAGTGTCCTAATTGTGGCCTGGAGATCATGGTATCTCTTTCTGGAGAGTGAAGAAAAACCTGGTGATTTGGACTAATGCTTGGAATCTTGGTGGGTCCTGATTTCTTGACGATTTCTTTAACGTTCAAAAGATGATAATTAGGACGTATTATTGGAATACGAGACGGCGTCAGCGACCTTTCTTCCAAGAGAGGACGTCCGTATTGCATGACAAAGGGGCTTCCAAGGTCCATTAAGCCAGTGAAAGATGGTTTTGAATTCAATTGTGGAGTAGAATCTTTTAGGACAGATTGGGGTGTTTTCGAATTGACCAACGTTTCTTCGTCGTCGGGATCGGTGTATTCAGGACTGTCGACAGAAAGTTGGCGAAATTCTTCAAGTATGTTCTTAGAACCTCTGGCTGGAATATGATCGTCGTCTTTCAAAAAGTCCCGAATTCTATCGTTCTTTTGGATGCTGAACGGAACGTTGGACGACTTGACATCGATTCCAAGATCCAAGCCTAAACCAGCGGTTTTGGTGTGAGTTTCAGCTGAAACTTTTCTAGTGTGAAACTTTCTCAATCCAGAGTATTCTTGGACATCTTGCAGCGGATTATTCTGGGGTAAACTTATAGTCGAGTTGAACTCATTCCACTCGCGAGCAGCTTCCAGAAACTTGAGTCGCTGAGAGCTTCCTAAAAGAGCATTCTTTGCAGCTCTGTGAAGTAAAGCCATGAAATTTGAACATAATTTGTACTTCAGACCAAACTCGTTGCTAGCAGGAACCTGACTTTTATGAAGAGAACAAAGCTCTCTGGTTTCATACAGAACAACTTCCAACACTCGAGCAAAAATTGCATGCCATTGCTTTTCTACTAGACGGTGTTTCTCGCAATTGATGGATTCTTGAAGCAAATTATACTGTCTTTGAAGCCGCTGCAAACTGCGACGGATATCTTCCACTTCCTCCTCAGCTTTAATGACATAACCCAGGCATATTCGTTCAAATTCCTCCATTTTGTATGGTAAAAAATCGATAGATGCATGCAATGGTTCTGCCTTGCTTTCAAGGCTGCGAAAATCGTGGTAAATGCTGGCGTGGTCTAAATGCAAAAGGAGCTCAGAGGGCCTGGTCAAATCCATGAGCTTTAGTTTCTCGGCTAGTTCTGATATTGAAAGTTTTACCATAAAATTGTCGCTGATTTTGGTATGAGAGAGTCGCTGGACTATACGAGCACACTGGTCAATTTCGTCGACGATTCCACCAATAATCTCTACCAGCATTTCTCGATATGCCACCGCCAAATCGGTGTATTTTTTGTACTTTAAAAGTTGCTGCTTAGCATCTAGTAACTTATCATTAGTAGCTTCAATCTTGGATATGAAGCCGCTGGTTTGGGTGCTGTTCGAATTTTCGATCAAGCTGAGATTCGTCGCCATAATTGAGTCGAAACGGACGAGATCTCCAAGCATCTCATTGACTCGATCTCGACCATCAAAATACCACAGTAAATTTTTGGATCTGTCATGTAGTTGTACTTCTTTAAGCATTAATATGGCCTTATCGAGATGCTCTGCAATGTCACTTATGATGCCACTGGCCCTCACAAGGTCGTGGGTCAGCGTTGTTGATACACCTGTCGATTCGTGGTCATCAAAGAAAAACCGTGGTATTCCCACTAGGAATTGTGCAAAAGTTGCAACCATTTTATGCCCTTGCAGCGAGGTGCAGCCAATTTCGAGGGCACTTTATATGCAACTAGCTGCAGTGTGTGTGTTGTCTGGCCCGCAGTATGTATGGAATGCGTCAGGCGTGCGTCTTATCTTTATTTTGGTTTCGGTTTTGTGTCACAATGCAAAACATTTTGGTGCGATGAGATGCACAGAACAAAGTTGCATAAACGTTTGCACCATGGCCAAATCAGCTCGGAAAAAGTTCTCTTCGGCTCCAGATCCCACCGGCACAAAGGTCTCGGCTGAGAAACACTTGAACTCGGTTTTCAAGTTCAACACCAACTTGGGCCAGCATATATTGAAAAATCCATTGGTAGCTCAAGGCATCGTTGATAAAGCTCAAATTAAACCTTCAGATATAGTATTGGAAGTTGGTCCTGGTACGGGAAATTTGACAGTGAGGATCTTGGAGCAGGCCCGGAAAGTTATAGCGTCGGAAATGGATCCTAGAATGGCAGCAGAATTGACAAAGAGAGTTCATGGTACCCCACAGCAGAAAAAATTGGAAATTTTGTTGGGAGATTTTATCAAGACAGACCTTCCATACTTCGACGTATGCATTTCTAATACCCCATACCAAATCTCGTCGCCCTTGGTGTTCAAATTACTCAACCAACCTCGACCACCCAGAGTATCCATTCTTATGTTCCAAAGAGAATTTGCATTAAGATTACTTGCAAGACCCGGCGACTCTCTTTATTGCCGGTTGTCAGCCAATGTACAGATGTGGGCGAATGTAACCCATATAATGAAGGTTGGAAAAAATAACTTTAGACCTCCTCCGCAAGTGGAATCTTCAGTGGTGCGAATCGAGATTAAAAATCCCAGACCAAATATCGATTTTGACGAGTGGGATGGCTTGTTGCGGATCTGTTTCGTCAGAAAGAACAAGACCATTGCAGCCGGTTTCAAATCGCAAAATGTTTTGGAAATTTTGGAAAAAAATTATAAAACTTATCTCGCTACTCACGAGGATGCCATGATGATCGACCATAAAGACACCACCAATACTGTAAAGGAGCTCATTGATAGAGTGCTTCAGGAGACAGGATTTGCTGAAAAAAGATCTGCCAAAATGGATCAAACCGATTTTCTTAAATTACTCTATGCCTTTCACCAAGTGGGCATTCATTTTGCATAACCACTAATCTACATGATCTACACGATCCACATGATCCATGAATCTACATAAATCTACATGAATCTACGTTCTTATGAACTTAATCACAATGTCTTTCACCATTATTTTCTATCTTCTCTTTCCCTTGCTCTCCTTGACCACAACCTCTCCAACTCCGCCCATGCTCTCCAAGTTGTCTTCTGCTACGCTCACCTGTTCTCTGCGCTCCCAGAACCTATCTTCACACATGTCGAAGGCTGCCTTTTTCAAGTACTTTCCTCGGGCATCTCTGTTGCTGGAAATCGACCACTCGAGAAATTGGGCTCCAGTGCGGACGTAGAAGTCACGAAGACTCTCGAACGGCTTGGGATGAGGAAGCCATGGCCGAGCATCGGGAAATTCCTCCTCTACTTCTTCGGCTTCTTCCTCTTCCTCTTCCTCGTAGTCTTCGTTATCGTCGTTTTCGGCTTTTTCGCTTTCTGACTCGGACTCATACTCGTCCTCTTCATCATCTTCGTCGTCTTCCGAGTCCTCATCTTTCTGCTCCAACTCCTTCAAGTCTTCCCACAACACCTTCACGCCATCTAGTTTACCCAAGTCGATCGAGTAGAACGAGTCAAGGTTGAATTCTTTGTCGTTGCGCTCAAAAATTCCTCCAAAGATGTATAGGGTGTCGTCAGCAACACATACCGTTGCGTTGAATCGAGGATGAGGAAGCTGGTTCATGGTGGGTATAGCAGCCGTTGCGGCGGCTTCCTCCTCCTCTTCTTGAAGCTTTAATCGGTCAATATCGCTGACTTCTTTTGCAGTTTCCTCATCTTCATCGTCGTCGTTCAACTTGGCTTTGGCCAATATAGAATTCAAGATCTCTTCCAAGTCCTCGTCTCTTGTCTTCTCCTTCACCTGAACTTGCTTCTTTCTCTGTGGCTTCAACGACAAGTTGTACCACCTGTTGTTCTCTATATGGTACGAATACAAGTTGTTGTAGAACTCCGAGTCGATATCTTCTTCGTTTTCTTCGAAATCATAGACTCCGCCAAACATTATACCTCTGTTCTTGTGGTAGACCAACGAACAGCCAACCCGAGGAGATGGTACAAATCCTTGTTTTCGGCGTCGTTCAAATCGAATTGCTTTAGGATCCAGCTTCATTTTAAGAACCCAACTGTCGCTCAACACTTTTCCCTTTTGAAGCGTTTTCTTGAATGGAACTTTACAATACCCTCCGTACAAAACTGCTCCTTCAGCACAGGGCAACAACGAGTGGCCAGAACGAGCATCGGGGATAGGGTGGTTTGGAGGGAATTCCACTTGGGACCATTTATAATTGGTGATATCAAACAACCACAAATCGTTCAAGTAGGTGGTTCTAGCACCCAAATCTCTAAATCCTCCATGCATTATAATGTAGTTTTTCCAGCATGCGAGCCGATGACCAGAACGAGCCGACGGACCGTTTCTCTGTTCGATTTTAGTCCACTCCTTGTCTTCTCCGTCAAGAATCCAGGTATCACCATAGTGGTAAAAAGTCGATTGTTTCGGCGAAGAAAACTCACCTCCAAACAAAAGAACCACTCCAGAAGGATGTGCACACATAGCATGCGACGATCTGGGCAAAGGAGCGTTTTTGGAAGAAACTTTCCTCCAGATTCGATTGTCAATTGAGTAGGTGAACAAGTCGTTGTAGAATTTGGAATTGGACCCTTCCACGGTTTCGCCACCAAACAACAAAAGTTCTCGCTTGGAGGGGTTGGTGACCAACGTGGGGTTCATTCTCTTGGACGGTCTGTTGCAAACCTCGATTGTTACAGCCTGAAAAGCTTCTTGTTCCTTAGCATACTGTTCAAGAATAGCATCTATATCCTGATCATCTTCGTCCTCGCCGAGCTTTTTTGCCTGTTTCTTGTTCTTGACCTCAGCCTTGGACAAGTTTTTCTTTTGTTTTTCGGCGGTTCTGGCCTTCTTGGCCTCCTTCGATTTCTTGTCTTTCTTCGCCATGAAGATGAATTTTTCGCGCGAATTTGCAGCCGAAAACAGAGGCAAGAAAATAAAGAGAGAAGAAGATAAATAGAAAATAAAGAGAGAAGAAAATGAATAGAACAGAAATTGTGAGTTGACAAAATCAGAAAACATCGACATTCTACCTAACAGAACATAAACAGCCAAACGAAGAAACAAGAAAACAATCCTCAAAACTAGACAATAAGCGCAAGTGCAACACTGACACCAATCATCTTCCACGAAGCAGTGTAGCCATTGGCCTCGCCAAAATGGACCAGATGGGTCGTAGAGTTACTGCGAGTGCTGGACGAGCTCACCGCCTTGTTCACGGGAGTGCTCAACGTGGGAGCAGTGGTAACACCAGCTGGAGTCGATGGAACAGACTTGGTCGAAACCACAGCCGAGGTTACTGGAGGAATCGAAGTCAAAGTTTGTGGCACGGAAGAAATCTTGGTGGAGGACTCGCAGTCGTCAGAGACGGACGAGGAAGGCACCGAGGAAACTGAAGAACGAATCGAAGAAATCACCGAAGAAAACGAAGAAACCGACGAAGTCACTGAAGAAATCACAGAAGAAGTCTTGCTCGCTGGGACAGAAGAAGTCGCTGAAGAAGCCGAAGTCTTGGTCGAAGACTCACAGTCGTCAGTGGTCGAGGTGTGGTGGTGCTCGTGGTCTCTCTTGACAATGGTGGTCTCGTCACAAGGCTCAGTCTTGGAAACTACAGTGCTAGTAGTTTCACAGTCGTCAGTCTTGGTAGTGGAGATTTCAGTGGTACAGGGCTCAGTCTTGGTAGAGGTGGTCACCTCATCGTCACAGGGCTCAGTCTTCTGACTCTTCTTCTTACCACCCTTCTTCTTCATGATCTTGTTCTTGTACTGAAGAATATTTCTCTTGTCCTTGTCGTCACAGTCGTCATCTTCCTTCGACGACTTTCCACCATGCTTCTTGTTCATCTTGGATTTCACCTTTTCCTTGATCACTTGCTTCTTCGAAGGTTCATCGTCCTTGTCGTCACAGTCCTCGTCGTCCTGCTTACCACCTTTCTTGGCTTCAATCTTGGACTTCACTTTTTCCTTGATCACTTGCTTCTTCGAAGGTTCCTCGTCCTTGCCGTCACAATCGTCGTCCTTCTCGTCACCGCCATGTTTGGCCCCCCACTTGGACTTGAACTTTTCCTTGAACACTTGCTTCTTTGAAGGCTCTTCATCCTTGTCGTCGCAGTCTTCGTCCTTGCCAGAATCATCACCTTTGTTCATGAAAGGAAGCCCTCTCTTTTCATTGTCGTCGCAGTCATCGTCATCCTTCTTACCACCCTTCGACTTTCCACCGTGCTTCTTGTTCATCTTGGACTTCACCTTTGTCATCACCTTTTCCTTTTTCGAAGGTTCCTCGTCCTTGCCGTCACAATCGTCGTCGTCCTGCTTACCACCTTTCTTGGCTTCTATCTTGGACTTCAACTTTTCCTTGATCACTTGCTTCTTTGAAGATTCCTCATCCTTGTCGTCACAGTCATCATCGTCCTTAGAGTCACCTTTGTTCATGAAAGGAAGACCTCTCTTCTCATTGTCGTCACAGTCATCGTCATCCTTCTTACCACCCTTCGACTTTCCACCGTGCTTCTTGTTCATCTTGGACTTCACCTTTGCCATCACCTTTTCCTTTTTCGAAGGCTCTTTGTCCTTACCATCACAATCGTCGTCATCCTTGGAGTCATGTTTCTTCATGAAAGGAAATCCTCTTTTATCCAAAGGCGCGCCAGTAACACTAGCCAAAGGCTCACCAGTAGCACTCAAGGTAACAGTCTGGTCAATGGTCTTGGTAGAGGTAGTAACCGTGGTAAGAGTGACATTGTTATGGTCACAGTCAGGAACAAAGTAGGCTTGGGCTTGAAGAGCCAAGGCGATGTAAAGTGCAGTTGAACGGAACAACATTGAACTCTGGCAATCGCTGGCTTGTCACTGCTCTTAAATACATTCATGGTGATAAACACCCGGTGAAAAATTTCATTCCAATTGCTTGATCTATGCAAGTTGCAACCTAAAACTATTAGAAGGTTGTTGCTCGATTTCGCAACCAAAAACGTTCGCGTGCGTCGACTTGCAGCAGGTTGCGAAAAAAATCTATATTTAGGAAATCACAACGGCTACCGAGAAACTTTAGTTGCAAAAGTACAGCAGACTTCAGAGTGCTTTTGCATAGCAATACTTGCAGTACCGTGGTGGTTAGCCCGTATTCCGACTTTGGCGACCAATGCACTTTTTTGGGTATCGACCAGGTTGCATGGAGCCGCATCAGACCGAGATGGTTTTCCAGACGTTCAACCCGTCTCCTCCAGTGGAAACCAAGCATCCTGGAATCTGCTTGTGCCATCTAACATCCTTGACATCTCGTTGCCAGTGCACAAAGAGCAATTGTGGAGGAATATCATGGAGTTCTTTGAAGTCGTTTCGCTGGTTTTTGATCTCTTCATCGTCGGCTTCCACTGCCAAGTCCCATAACGTCACTGTGTTGTCCTCGGAAGAAACTGCAAGAATAGACTCGTCGAGCGGGTTGAAGGAAATCGACGTAATAGGCGATTTATGGAAATCGTAGTTAGCCACGGGTGATGGTTGCTCCTTACCGTTGAAGTTACGCAAGTCCCAGATACTCCACGACCCATCGTCGTGGCCCGAGGCAAGAAGATAGTTGATTTTTTCACACCAAGAAATGACATTTACGTCTGTGGTGGAAGCCGCAACGCTGATTGCGGGTTTGTGTTTCTTGGATCGAGTGTCCCAAATACGAACATAGCCGTCTGTTCCTCCCGTGGCGAACACCGTAGACTCGCCGGTAGACCACTGGATATCTTCTATAGATGCCTGAGAAGCGGTAAATGGGGTCTTGTCGGTGGTCCAACTACTGGTGGTTCTGGACGTCAAGTGCACTCTTCCAGAGCAGTCTCCCGTGAGAAGAGCACCTGTATTTATCAAGGGAGACCAGTCGAGCCCGTAGCCCTCGACATTTCCATGGGCTCGAATTGTGTGAATTGGACGTTTTGCCTGCTTGGGAATCATATACCCAGGAGTATCGAACGCCTTCATTTGGGGTGCCAAGTCGTATATCAACACTTCACCGCTCTCAGACATGGTCGCCGTCAAGTACTCGCCTGTTTCAAGAGAATGGGGAGAAACTCGGATTCTATTGGTGGTATGCTTGAGAGGAATTTGCTCGCTGTCCATGATGGGGTCTACGTCATAGTCGTCGTCATCGTCGTCATCTTCGTCGTCTTCATCTTCGTCTTTGACTAGAGTATTGGCAAGCGAAGACAATTTCATGCTGATAAGTTCGTTGTCTTTGGATCTGGATGCCTGGGTAGCAGTTGCAACATAGAGACTGGCGGGAAAAGACCGTCTTTCCGAACCGAGATTGTCGGGCAAAATATCCACCGTCAAACACGGCCATGGAAGATTGATATTGTGGAGCATATTGTAGACTGAAGGATCAGCTTCAAGCACTTCATCGGGTCCCAAAGGTTTGGACTTGTGGGGTAAATATATTTCCGGTTCCTGAGCTTTCTGTGTATCTTTTTGCATCTCCACGTCACCACTCTTATCTTCCTCGTCCATTTCTTCGCCAACTCCATCGGAATCTACCTCGATGATCTCTTCGTCGCTCTCAAAATCGTCTCCGTAAGGGTCCTCGAACTCGCCCATTTCCGCATCTTCGGCACCATTGGAAGCCTCACGTATGGAGGTTGGCACCGAGTCTTCGTTGATCTTGGCGGCACGGCGCCCGGAGTCCTCGAGATCGTTGATGGCTGACCGTTTCGACATGA
Organism: Naganishia cerealis; assembly: GCA_030039265.1. Lineage (NCBI taxonomy): Eukaryota > Fungi > Basidiomycota > Tremellomycetes > Filobasidiales > Filobasidiaceae > Naganishia > Naganishia cerealis. The sequence continues at coordinate 73,279 of JASBWR010000124.1, read as the reverse complement.
CGCTAGAAATTTTATTTGCAATTTTTCGGCCTCATCGAATTTCGCGCGCACTGGCGATGAGATGCGAACCTGGTTAGACGCTTGTTAGTGGCATGAGTAGGCCCGCTTTCTTGGATCAGGAGGCTCCCAAGGGCTATGTGGCTGGTATAGGCCGTGGAGCTACCGGATTTACCACCAGTGCAGACACAGGAGCCGTGAGGATCGAAGACGACATAGAGGACGACGGACCCAAAATCGACGATGATTCTGGTTTGTTAGCACGCCGAGGAAAAGGCGATGCGGCCGAGGAAGAAGCCGATAAGATCTACGAGGACATCGAGCGACGGCTTCTTGAAAAAAAGCGTAAAAAAAACGAACAATTGGTGGAAAGACCACCTTCTGACGACCCGGTGTCGCAGTTTGTGGATCTAAAACGAGATCTTTCTCAAGTCACACGGGACCAATGGGCAGCATTGCCTGAGGTGGGTGATCTCACGAGACGTAATAAGCGTATGCGTTTGCTTGAGAAGCAACAACAGAGATTTTATGCCGTTCCTGACAGTGTTTTAACTGGCTTGGGATCGTCACAGACAACCAACTTTGCTTCCATTTCACAGGGAAAGGACAAAATTTTAAGCCAGCGGCTAGACGAGCTCCTACCGCAAGCCCAGGGCACCACAGATATCGTTGAGGAACAGAATTCCGACATGGACTCACAAATCGCTGATGCCAATCGCACTCGCTTGGTGTTGAATTCGCTTCGAAGAACGGCTCCAAACAAAGCCAGCTCGTGGATAGCCTCTATTAGAGTCGAGGAGCAAGCAAAGAACTTTTCCGCTGCAAAAAGGCTCGCGGTACAAGCGTGCCAGAAGGTGCCTCAGAGTGAAGAAGTCTGGCTCGAGAGTATTAGAATTCACCAGAAATCTTTGCAATCTAGCTACGAGTGCAAAAGCATTGCCAACAGTGGTCTCAAGTTCAATCCCAAATCCGTCAGTCTCTGGTTGAAATTGTACGACTTGGAATCTAATTCGGATACCTTCACAAAACGCAAGGTACTAATGAGAGCCATTGAGAACCTCCCTCGTGTTCCAGAACTATGGAAAAAACTCGTGCAAGAAGAAGAGAATGGTGAAGAGAAGCGCAAATTGGTTCTTAAAGCCGTGGAATTATGCCCGCTGGATTGGGATCTCCGTCGTATTTTGGTCTCTCTTTCCGACTACAAGGAGAGCAAAAATATCCTCAACGATGCCCGAAAGGTTATGGGTGGTAATCCGCAATTGTGGGTCACAGCCGTAGAGTTGGAAGAAAAACACAACCCAGAAGTTCTGGAAACAAAATTAGTGTCGATGATGAAAAAAGGTATGAGCGAAGTACTGAAAGTCGAAGAATCAGATCATGCCAATGTAGATTGGATAAAGTACGCGATGGCTGCCGAAGATGAGAACTACCTCAAGACATGCCATGCTTTGACAACGGCAGCTTTTCATACTCAATCTGAAGAACTTTTGGACCTTCCTGGCTGGATACAGAAGGCACAAGATTCTTCAAAATCTCATAAGAACACTGCTAAATTCATTTACCAGGCAATAGTGGAAAAGTTCCCGAATGACATTGATATCTGGTTACTTCTCTTTGAGTCTCTGAAGGGAGAAATGCCAACATTGGTGCAACACTACAAGCATGCGATCGAATTGAATCCTGGTGAAGAATTGTTCCGTTTGATGTACGCCAAGGATCTTTGGAAACTAGCAGGCGATGTAGGTGGGGCAAGAAGTGTTTTACTGTCTGCTAACAAAGTACTACCTCAAAGTGAAGAAATTTGGCTTGCTATGGCCAAACTCGAAATCATGAACCAACAGTGTAAAGATGCTGGAGTCATCTTTGAACGGGCATTGAAAGAGAAAGCTAAGGACTCTCCTCGTATCTGGTACAAATACATTCATTACCAGCGATACATGTACTACAAGAAGGAATTATCGTCAGACAAACTAATTGAGATTGTGGAAGAGGCATTGAATAATTTTCCCCAAAACAGTAAATTGCACCTACAGAAGAGCCAGATATTTTCGCTGGACGTTAACGATCACCAAAAAGCAAGACTGGCACTATCCCAAGCGGTTAAAATTTGTCCTCAGTCTGTACCACTCTGGATTTCACTTTCTCAGTTGGAAGAAATGCAGTTCAAAAATTTGCTAAAAGCGAGATCCACTTTGGATTTGGCTCTCTTGAAGAACCCAGATAGTGATCTCTTGTGGGTCCATAAAGTGCAGCTAGAAAGAAGAGCAGGAGATACCGTTGCTGCTTCGCAAATGTGCTCGAGAGCCTTACAAAAATTTCCCAATTCCCCTCTACTTTGGGTAGAGCAATTGTCATTGATCACCAAGCTGTCACAGAAAAAGAACAGTTTTTTGGATGCCCTTCAAAAAACGAAGAATTCCTCGGAGGTTTTAGTCGCGATCGGAAGGTCGTTTTACATGGAAGGAAAATACTCCAAAGCCGAACAATGGTTTCAAAGAAGTGTCGATGCTGAAAGTGAGAACGGAGATGCCTGGAGCTGGCTCTACAAGGTATTGGGAAGTTTGGGAAAAAGTGATCGTAGACTGGAAATCTCGAAGAAAGTTGATTCGCTCTATGATTCTATAAGCAAAGGTTTCATTTGGATCAAATGTAAAAAGGACCCAAAGAACCTTACTTGCTCTGGAACGGAGATCTTGGAGGCCACTGCAAAGGTTATTTAATCAAAATCTTAAATGAAAAAGGTTTTATTAGCTTCTAATATTACATTTATAGTACACTATGCTTAGGCATTCCTGTTTTGCATGCTCAATGTCAACGCACTCAAGAAACACGGAATCTCATCTTGTTCTGTTACCCATTGAGTCACTAAGGTTTCACACTTTGATTTGAACTCGTAGCTTCCATAAGCTTTCAAAGATTTCGTTCCCGTGTCCAACAATAAATAGTCGTTTTTGGGTTCGTCGGAAGGTTTGTATCTTGATACAAGCTTCATCCTCGATAACATATCATTGGGGTTAATGGGGTTTGCAATAAATTCGATGTTGTAGCCAAAGTACTTTGAGATTACCGAAAGAACATCGCGGCTCTTTTGCGAGTAGATTGACTTGAGTCGATTATTACGCTTTGACAAAGACTCGATTTCGGTTTTCAACTGCTGCTTGTCGCATTCTTGTCTCTCAAATACCGCTCGTGGGATACTTTTCACCTCTTCATTTTCCACATATTTTTTCATAAGGTTCTCATTCTCATGCCTAAGTGCATCAAGCATTGCCTGCTTGACTATCTGGTCTTGAGAAGCAGGATTGAGACGCAACTGTAGGGTGTGCAACAGCTCTCTCTTGTCCTTTAGTTGCTGGTATTCCTTGAGTCTGGCCTGAACGCTTTCTACTTCTTCTTCTAGAGTTTTAACTTTCGCTCGCAAGCGGACATTTTCTCCTTCCAAAGAGGTTATGCTCGTTCTGAGGGGAGACTCATACGCTGGACGTTTGTTTCCGGCTTCAAAATTTGGAGTGGGTTGCTTTGCTCTAGCTTGCAAGTTGTTTATCTCGGCCCGGCAATCATCAAGAAGCTTTTGAAGGTTCTGCACATGCGACCCATTGACATCTGCTGGAGCATCGGCAGTTTTCTTTTGAGCTATAAGCGTATCTTGTTGCTTGAGCAGGTCTCTCAAAAAATTGATCTCTTTCACGTTAAGTAGTTTTTGACGTTCCAACTTCTCTATCAATTGCTGGCGCGAGTCGACCACCTCCTGAAGCGTCCGAATCTTCTGCTGCAATTCTCCATTGGTAGCCATATGTTCAGCAAGCTGTGATTGTGTGTCGGTTAGGTGTATCTGGCACTCATCAAATTTGGACTGAAGAACCAAGTTGGTGTTTTGGAGATTCTTGTAGTTGTCCATGAAGCTGTATATGCGATCTTCAGTTGATGTGCCGTTGCCTTTGATTGTATGGGAGTCGATAATATCGAAATAAGCGTCGAATCTGGCTTTCAACTCCAAGTGGTCCACTTCAAGCTGGCAGTACTTCTCCTCATATGGCTCCAACATGGCTACTTTTTTGGTCAAGGAAATGTTCTTTTCGCGGAGCAAGTCTGCGGACTCTTTTTGCTTGAGAAGCTCATTAATTTTCTGCTGCTGGTCGGTGGTGGTCCGCTGCAATTGGAATAGTTTCTGCTGGAGAATTTCCGAAGCGGTTCCAGAAGACATTTGGCTGCCTATCAAGTTGAGTTTATCCATCAAATGGTCATTTGTCTTGCGGAGGCTCTTGTTTCCCTCCTCCAAGTCGTCTATTTTGTCTTGTAGCTGCTCGGCTACCTCTTCATGGTACTTGGAATCAGCCCGCAATTGCTCGTAAAGCCTACGAATGTTGTTGTATTTGCTTTCTAGCGCCGAATTGCGCTCCACCAAATCGTTTCGCTCGATTTTGGCGTCTTTTAGTTGTGTTTTTAATTCGTCAAAATGGGTCTGTTGGATGGACTGAGCATTGTCGTACTTGGACTGGAGTTGTTCTCGCTGCTTATACAAAAAGTCAAAGTCGCTCTGCAACGTGCTGAGTTCCAGGTTCTTCTGGGTGATGAGCTCCTCATACTTGGACACGAGCAGTTCCTTTTCTTGGTGATAGAGCTTCTTTTCAGTGCGAAGCGAAGTGAGCTGGAATTCCAATTGCGACACTTTTTGGCGCAAGCTGTGGTCCGATGTGGTATCTAGCAGTAGTCGGGGGTGTTCCACGAACGGCGAGGACCCCGAAGAGGACATGGTGAAAAAGTGAGGTTGAGGTGAGGTTGAATGAGATTGAGATGCGGTTCTGAGATTGAGATTGAGCTGAATTTGAATGTTCGCGCAGGGCGAGCGGAGTGCACGCGAGAAAACCGCGGAGGTGTGGAGCGATTTGGTGCGAAATCACAGCTTGATAGTGACACTGACCAATCCTAACACACCACGATATGAGCAAAATGTAAGTAAATCAAGGTTCTTACACCAGAATACTCACTAACACCAGACCCAGAAACTTCAAGTTGTTGGAGGAGTTGGAAAAAGGAGAAAAAGGTTTGGGTGCCGAATCCATCTCCTATGGTCTTTCCAACCAAGATGATATCACCATGACCAACTGGAACGGAACCATTTTGGGGCCCCCACACTCCACCCACGAAAACCGGATCTACTCTTTGACAATTATATGTGACGAAAGTTATCCTGACAAACCACCAAGTGTTAAATTTATTTCCAAAATCAACCTTCCATGTGTGGGTCCTCTGGGCCAGGTTTTGGTGGACCAGTTTGATACTTTGAAAAACTGGAAACGGTCGTACACGATGGAGACGGTGCTCCTCGAGCTCCGGAAGTGCATGGCAGCACCTGCCAATAAGAAATTGCCGCAGCCCGCCGAGGGCTCTACTTACTGAGAAGAAGTGAGAAGGTAAGGATGGAGGAATGGATTGGGTCAGAGCTGAAGAATGGAGATCGAGGTGAAGTTGAAGAAACGGTGTGTGAGGTCAAGGATTGGAGGGTGTTGGAAATGAGAGTGGTATATGGAGACCATGATTGTGGAAGACAGTTCCATGATTTTGGTTTACGGAGAACCATGATTATAAGGTAGGTGTGATGAGGAAGGTGTCTGGTGAAGATTATTGTGGCTATGGACCAAGGCTATTATATAGATGGAAGCTGATGCAACACACTGCTGCTTGTGAATACTCTGCATTAATGTCAATACACCTATCGACAAACACTTCTTGCTTTTCTTTTGTGCTAGCTTTCGTTTGTTCTTTCCTCTCGCTCTAGATTCTCCATGTAACGTTGTAACTCTTTTTCCGCTTCCATAAACTCCTCAATGTCTTTTCCGTATCGGCTCTGTTCGAGCAAATCTCGATTTGTGGTCTCGTCGGTGACCTCTATGTTTGTCCATTTGTTGTAGCGCACTTTCTTGCCGTCAACTGTCTCTACTACGGGCATCAAACACCTTTGAAAAAGTCGTTTAAATGGCAAACAAATGATCTTTGCTGGTGTCGAATTGTTAGGAGAAACCTTGAAAGTGCACTCATATTGAGTCAAGGATCGAAGCAGGCATTTGTGGTCCAAAGGGTCCTCGAGACATGTGGCATATTGGTGTCGTATTTCCTTACCACTATACACGGGAGTTGGGGGCGCCATGAGTATGTAGGATTGGTGAATTAATTTCACCAATTACCCACCCGTACACCAGTGTGGGGTCAAGCACTAACTAAAAGATGGTTGCAATTTTTTTGGTGCAGCTCTCTCAGCACCTCACATTGATCCCCTTTCTCTTTTCTGACTCGCGGAGCTCAAACATCACCTGCGAGCCTACGAAAAGTGCACTCAGCGACAACACAAAAAATTCAAATCCTGAAACCGTGCTGAACATTTCTCGCAAAAGCGCTATAACTCCGTCTTTTCCAAGACAAAACCCAAACAAATTGGCCAACATCATCATCCAGATATTGCAAACTGCTCCAAGGCCACACGCGTAGCGAAACCACCACTCGTTCTGGTAGGGTTTGAAGTACATTGTAGCACCTATTTCCGGCAACAAGAAGAGAACCACCATCCAGCCCCACATCAAGAGCTTTAGCTGAATATCGTGCCAAACAGCGACGAAGCTGAACACACACAAATTGGCAATAATACGGTATTTCCCTGAACCTCCCAAAGGAACGTAAATGTAGCGAACAACCCAACGGTTGTAAGACCGGTGCCAAGCTCTCCAGAAAGCCACCGCCGAGTAGTTGTTGTCCATACACCGAATCATGTTTTCTGGCGGATCGATACCGTCGAGCAAACTCCAGAACCGGAACAATCTCCAAGGAATCAATAGCTTCAACCAGATGATGTTCAAGTTGAACAACCCCAACATCGAGATTTGAAACGGAGTATCGCCATCCCACGCCTTTGTTTTCGAGACCGCCACAACGTACATAAAGTGCAAGAGGAATTCCATGACAAGAATGCAAAAAACCAATCTTGCAAAGTAGATGAGTGTGCGCTTATAGTCCTTAACGCTGGGAAGCTGGTAGTAGTTGGATTGGTAGATGTAGTCGTTGAAGGTGATGATGGGTCCAGCAATGAAGAGAGGTGTGTATGTGAGGTACGCAAAGTAGTTGATGAGGTTGTAATCTGCCAAAGGAATGGGGGCAGTTAGGCGCAGTCGGTCGTCTAAAAACGACAAGATATTGGACGAAGCTTCTTCTTTCGAGTCGTCCTCCTTCTTGGGGCTTGCTGGCGGCGAGTACAATTTCTCCAAGTAGTCCAAATTGTAGGAGATCATTCTCAAGAGAGTGAAGTTGAAGAAGACGTCCCACCTGGAAATTATGCCTTTGAACCCGTCGTTCAAAAGAGAAGATCCGAGCGACAAATTGCGGTATCTGTCATTGATGAACAATGTCAGGATCCCGTAGATCCACGTAACGGCTACAGCAGCTTTTTTCGAGGGAATGTACCGGCCAATGGCATAATTGGTGAGAACATGGGCCACGATTCTCAAGCTGTTAAAACCGTGAGCAGCAAATAAAAACAAAATACCAAACCCGAAATCAAACCACGTACGTTTCAGGATCCTCAAGAGGGGAGTGGCGAGTCTACGGACCAGACAATGCAATACAATCAAGCCACTCAAGAGGAAAAAATTGTCTCTGAAAAATCGGTACTGTTGATCGGAATTGTCTACTTTTCGCCCAAAGAGCCACCCCTGGCTCAAAAGATGCGCAAACCGTGGATAATTGGGGTTGGTCTCATTCGACGCGTCCATAGCCGTTTTATACATAAGCGGAACCACCACCACAAAAACCAAAATGTAAAATTTAAATTCAAGAGTCGACCATCTCGATTTATGATTTACAGAGTTTATCACGGCCTGGCGCTTGGCAGCATTTGCTGGGGGGAAAAGCCGGGTGTCGAGGGTTTCCAAGGAGAAAAACTCGAGTACGTGGTTGAGTAACCCCATAGTGGATGGGGAACGCGGCGCGAACAAGAAGTAGGGAGGTGTCTGGGTGGGAGGGGAGAGGAGCAAGGAAGAAATCTTGTGCGCAGGAATAAGCTCTGTCTGTTTCCTGCATGTGCGCGAACGGCTGGTAGCAACATGTGAAAATTCAGGCACCGAATATTTTGTAGAGTAAGATGGAGAAGATGGAGTAAGAGGCTGGTGAGCGGGCAATCAGATTACCGGATTGGTGCAGTTGCTGCAGTTGGTGCAATTTCAGAATGCATGTACTAATCTACCCGATTCAGCTTCTTGGAATCTAATGTGTCGCTTTTAGTTACCAGTACATGATTCTATTTTGTCCTCTCATTTCAGCTCATTTCACATAAATTTCATGCTCTTTAAGTGGCCGTTTGCTTTTAATGCATGATAATGCGGCCCTCCAATAACTCGTGCTTATGCGTTAGTCGCGCGTGCATGACAGTGCAGCAAGGCGTGCAGCATTGTTGCAAGTAGACCCATAATTTTTGGCCCCACTCCAACGTCACCACCAGTCGCCATACGACGGGGTCTGCTGTGTAGCCTCATCGCATGCGCCTCGTGCATATCTCGAGATGACACATGCGAGTGTTCATGTGCCTTGCAGCCGTGAGCCGCCCAGCGGCGCACACGAGAAGGCAGATTTACGCATTGGTCGGGGCACGAAGCGAGAAGAACAACATTAGCCAGCAGGTTCAAATATCATTATAAAAGAGAATCGACTGTGTTATCGGTTTACGCATCACGCAGACGCATCGCATCACGCAGACGCAAACGCCCCTCACCCCATTGTAGACGCACAGTCAAGCGCACCAAACCGGTAAAAATCCGCGACAAAAAGCGACATTTTTATCACAACGGATATATCTTTATTGTTTGGTGGTTTTTTTTTCTAATGACCCTTGAAGACAAGTTGACACCTCCCAGTACGCCGCCGTCGGTAGATTCCACCGCGGCTAAGTCGCGTATAACGCCTCAGGTATCGGAGGCTTCTGGAAGTTACGAAAATGGCGATATTGACCTGATGGATATCGCCAAAAAAATGTACCACGATCAGTTTGTGTCGATTCAACCAGAAGAATATACCCAGTTTCTCGCGGCAGCCGACGCAGAGTCGGAGAAGATCCGGGATTACTATATGGACCTTTTTACGTGGCATTCCAACCTTCTTACATCTACACGAATGTTGTGTGCCAAGCTTCATTTGAAAGGAGAATCGCAAGAAATCGACCGGATCTTGAGTTCATTCACCAAGTCGTACATCCGGCAACACCCATGCAACGTTTTTGCCACACAAAATTTCGAAAAAATCTACATTGTGTTGTACCTGATCATCCTCCTCAATACCGCGCTCCACAACCACGAGCTCGCCAACAAGTCGAAAATCTCCCAGACCGAGTATGTTCGCAACACGTTCCTGACGTTTGTTCAGCAGGACGCCCGCAACTCAAAGTCTTTGTCCATAAAACAAAGAATCGTGATTGAACGAGAGCTCTGTGAATTCTACGACGATTTGGTGCGCCATGAACTCCACCTCAAAGCCGACTTGGACCCGTCCCAGAACCCCTCTACCTCCCAGTTCCAGCCGCTCTCGCGCCAGCTCTCCGGGCTGTCCATTTGGCTGACAGATACCGGCCGGCGGTCGTCGTATGCTGCAAAACGAATCTCCACCACCCCGCTGCTGGTTTCACATTACCCTTCGTCAACGTCGCTGCCGTCCAAATCTCGCGTAGGGTTCACCAGGGCTCTCGCTAGCGATCTGAAGGTGTATAGCCACCTGAACGGCTCCAGAGTGTCGGCAACCAGCGTTCGAAACAGAAACTCACTCGACCATTTGAGAACCAATAATTTGAATAATTTGTCCAATACCACTCCTCTTTCCATGAAGAGGTCTTCACGAGCCTCCATAATGTCCCGCGAGTCCACTGCTACCCTGCACGACGACACACTGGTGTTACTGATGGAATCTCACCTCAATCAGCTCGACCTCGACTCCGACGCTCCGGTGCAAAATGTCGACGAGTTCAACGTGGACGACTACCAGGACAGCTACGACTTGACGTTGGAGTTGCAGGGGTCGCCGTACCTCAAAGAAGGGTTGTTGCGCTTGAAAATCATCAATAATGACCAGGTGGATTCCACTTCTTCAGACGTCGAATCTTCCGCTGCCTCCACCATGTCTACCAGCGGCGCCTCCAGGTTCTTCTCCTTCTTCCGCAGCTCGCCGGCTGCTCCTCCGCCTGCGCAAACCGGAACACATTCGCTAATCAGCAAGTTTGTAGAGGACTTTGTGGTGGTGTCGAAAGGCGAACTTTCGTTGTACTCGTTTGACCCCAAGGTGATCAAGAAGCAGCAGCAGAAAGTGAAAAAGTTTCAGAAACGGTCGCTCATGGCTGGGCTTGAAAACACTCCGGAAAACGACGAGGTGGGAGATGGTAACTGGTTGAAAAATGCTGCTTGTGTGGGCCAATATAATCTCTGTGATACCCATGCCCAATTGGAAAAATCGCTCTCCACTGGAAAAGTGATCTGGTCGTTGACTTTCCCCAAAATTTCGAAAAAACCCGCCAAAAAATTCATCTTTGAAGCGGGAACCAAGGAAGTGGCTCTTGAGTTTATCAACTCGTGCAACTTTTGGGCCGCCAAGATCACCGCCGTGCCCACGCTGGAAGAAAGTGTGTCGCTGATCGAGTACGGTTGGACCAACTTGGACCATTTAATTGCCAAAAAGGACCAGTTCAAACGGAGCAAAGATATCCACAAGTGGGAACCACTTCCCAAGGGCGTCTATTTGAGTTCGTATGTGGTGGACTCCAACGACAGCGCCAGCCATACCGGGATGATGAAGCAGTTTGTCAAGACTTTGGCGTACCACAATAGTCTCAAGCGATTGTACGCTGAGTTCAATCTGCAGAAAATCAAGTTTATGAAGAACATTAACTCTACCGGAACAAACTATAACCGAGTGGTGGGCAACTTCGAAGCCAAGATTGCCGACTACAAGTTTGAAATGAAAAAATACAAGAGTTATCTCATCATCTTGGCATTTGGGTTGCAGCTTCGGTTTGATCTCGAAGACCAGGACCATGAAGAAGACGAACTTTTCAACGATTCCGATGTCAATTTAGAAGGGGAAACTGTGGCCCGGGACCTGGAAGTGGTAGAGCTGGAACTCACCAAGCTTGTCAAGTTTGAGATTCGTCGTTTGTTCATGAACATGAAAGGAATCAGCCGCATTATTCCCACCTACCAGTCGCTGAGATCGATCACCGAGATGGCCGAGCTTGCAGGCAAGGACGGCAGCCGGTCTTTTCCGCTCGTCAAGTCGCCAAAAACCTTTACTCTTGCTAATTACAACGACACTGAAAGTCCGGTGAATCAGCTACTAAATACCACTGGAAATTCAACCACGAATACCAACGAAAAGGACTTTGTACACAGCTACAGCACGAACACCATCAAGGAGGAGGAAGAGGAGACGGAAGACGACCACAAGCTGTCGATTGAAATGGTTAAAACGGCGGTTGTGGGCAAGCCGCAACTTGTAGAATTAGGTGTATAGAAGAAGAAGAGAAGAAGAAGGAAAAGAGAAGAAGTAGAAAAAGAAAGTAGAAAATGAGAAGAAGAGAAGAAGAAGAATGGCTTGAAAAAAGAATTAGCCTTGACTGTATCAGTGAGTCGCTCTCGCTTCTCACTTTAATTTCCTGCATATACATCCAGTGAGCACACTTCTCACTCTTCTCATTTTTCTTTACTTGTTCTGTTCTCATTTTCCTTACCTAATTCTCCTGCACCAACAGTGAGTCGCTCGCGCTCCTCACTCTTCTTGCCACCAACATGTCGGATCCCTTCTCCATCAATGGAGGTGCTGCAGTAGCCATGGTGGGCAAAGACTGCATTGCCATAGCGTGTGACACCAGACTAGGAAGCCAGTCGCTTGGCTTGGCAAATAATTTCGAAAAAGTGTTCCAAATGGGAAAAACTACTTTTCTTGGTCTCACAGGTTTAGCTACAGATGTGATTACATTGCGTGAAGATTTCCGCCTCAAGAACAATTTGTACAAGTTGAGGGAAGAACGAGAAATGGAACCCAAAACATTGGCCAATCTTGTCAGCACATCACTTTATGAACGTCGGTTTGGTCCATATTTCGTGTCGCCAATTGTGGCCGGTTTGGGTAAGGGAGGCCAGCCTTTTATATGTGGATTTGACCTGATTGGATGCATTGACTTTGCTAAGGATTTTATTGTTAGTGGTACTGCTTCGGACCAGTTGTATGGTACGTGTGAATCATTGTATGAACCCAACTTGGAGCCGGAAGATTTGTTTGAGACAATCAGTCAGGCTTTGTTGAACGCAGTGGATCGTGATGCGTTGTCGGGATGGGGAGCTGTAGTGTATGTGGTGACCAAGGAAAAGGTGGTTCGCCGGGTGTTGAGAACAAGACAGGATTAGAACAGAGTGACCGCCAGAGGTGGTCACTCTGGAGTGCCATAGAGCTCGGAAAGATTTGGGTGTAAGCGGGTGGGTGACGGTACTCGGAAGCTGTCTGAACACGATATCCAACTCAAACAAATAGAGATGTCACTACCTTCTGTGTGTATATTTACGATTGCGTGGCACCTTCATACTATGTACATTTCTCTTCATTCAACTCCATTCAACTGCCGGTCTTTTTCGCAGCTTCTTGTTCAATCATCTTCTTCAAATAATTGTTTTTTCCATACATCTCCTCTTCCCGCTCACGACGACGCTTCTCGTACTCCTTCTGGCGCTCTCTACTTCTTTTGATCCGTTCGTTGGCATCGTTGAGCCTCGTATGATGAATACATTTGGCAAGCTCATCTTTTTCAAAGTTGCACAGTCCCAAAGCCTGTTTGAGAAACTCTTGCCGATGGCACTCCTCGAGTGCATCCATAAGCGACTCACAGGTGTCAAATCTAACCCGATCGAGCTGGGGGTGCATGATGATGCAGCGAAATCCGGTTGCCTCCAACTGTGTGCGCAGACTGCAACCGGAAATCATCTGGTGCACGGGTGTCTGTGTCTGGTGTCTGGGTGTGCCTTCCCGCCAGTCGGTTCTCTGCGCGGCCCAATGCGGAACCTGCCGAACCCAATTTGGTCGGCGCAACCACCATCTTTTTCCTGCACATCACTTAATGTGCAGGGCGATAAGCCGAACGGCAAGACATAAATTGGCTCGTCATTCTTTTATCTCCCTTAACCATGAAATTATCGATTGTCGGTTTATTGGCCGCGATTTCGGTATCAGAGGCTGTTCATGTTCCCTTCTTTGACTCGGCAGCTGCGGCAGCTCGTCAACAAGTTAAATTGGGTTTTGACTTCGATCGGGTCACTGAAGGGTATCAGAACTTGATTGATAAAATCGACTCCAGTACTTCTTCAGTTGTGGAAACCATTGCCAAATACATGGAAGAGCCCATGTCTGGCGTCACCAGCGATACCAAGAAATTGTGGTCGGAAATGATGTTGCAATTTCCAGAGGCAGTTGCAAAGTTGAACTTCAAGTCGCTTCCCAAGAAGTCCACTCCTCAGCAATTCGACTTCCATGTCACGGATGCCAAGGTGCCCAACCACCGTTTGAGAGTGAAGTCGACTCCGGAAGATTTGGGCGTTGATACCGTGAAACAATACACTGGTTACTTGGACGTGGACGATGAAGATAAGCACTTTTTCTACTGGTTTTTCGAGTCACGCAATGACCCCAAAAACGACCCGGTTATCTTGTGGTTGAACGGTGGTCCAGGTTGCTCTTCTCTTACTGGATTGTTCTTCGAGTTGGGTTCTTCGTCTGTGGGTCCTGGCTTGAAACCAATCTACAACCCTCACTCTTGGAACAGCAATGCTTCGGTCATCTTCCTTGACCAGCCCGTCAATGTCGGCTACTCGTACTCGTCAGCTCTGGTCTCCGACACCATTGCTGCCGGTAAGGATGTGTACGCATTCTTGGAATTGTTCTACAAACAATTCCCCGACTATTTGAACCTTCCCTTCCACATTGCTGGTGAGTCTTACGCCGGCCACTATATCCCTGCGTTTGCATCCGAGATCTTGTCGCACGAAGACCGTAGCTTCAACTTGACTTCGGTCTTGATTGGAAACGGCTTGACCGATCCTTTGACCCAATACGAATACTACGAGCCAATGGCTTGTGGACAGGGTGGCGAGCCTTCCGTGTTGGAACCAGAAGAGTGCGAGGCCATGTCCAATGCGGTGCCTAGATGTCAGAGCTTGATCCAATCATGTTACGACTCTAGTTCCGTGTGGCTGTGTGTTCCCGCTACCATCTACTGTAACAACGCCGAAATGGGACCTTACCAACGTTCCGGTCGTAACGTGTACGATATCCGGACCATGTGCGAGGGCGGCAACTTGTGCTACCCAGCTTTGGAGGATATTGAAAAGTACTTGAATTTGGATGAGGTGAAAAAAGCCGTGGGTGCCGAGGTCGACACCTATCAATCGTGCAACTTTGATGTCAACAGAAACTTCCAATTTGCTGGCGACTGGATGAAGCCATACTACAAGGCTGTGGTTGACCTTTTGGAGGCAGACTTGCCGGTGTTGATCTACGCTGGTGACAAGGACTTTATTTGCAACTGGTTGGGTAACGAGGCATGGACTAAAAGATTAGAATGGTCCGGAAAGGACAAGTTCTCCTCTGCTCCAATGGAACCTTGGACTGTAGGAAAAAAGCAAGTTGGTGAGGTGAGAAACCACAAACACTTTACCTTCTTGCGTGTCTACGGAGGAGGTCACATGGTTCCATATGACCAGCCAGAGAGCTCGTTGGCCATGGTCAACGAATGGATCGGAGGAAACTACAAGTTCTAGTATGGTATATCGTTTTATTGGATTTGATTAAAAGTAGTCGTAGCATCCGAACACCGGTTCCGGAACAGGCCCGATTAGGAAATTCGTCAACACCCGGTTGTTTCATTCTTCTTCCTTGAAATCAGCAACTATACCATCTAGCACACATCAAAGCCTTTTACCGTCTATGCAACTCGCGTTGGAGTTGGCGGTTTCCGTCTTTTCCATAGCTACAGGCTGTCTTTCGGCAGTCTGCATGGCGCACCAAGTTACCGTGGGAACGTCCTTGACACTAGTTTCCAGTTTTATAATGGCATTGATCCAGGTTTTTCGAGCCCTAAGCACTAGCCGAGTATCTGCCGTGGTGTCTTTGATTGGGGGGATGTTTTATCTTGCATCTGGACTAGTATTTATACTCCTAGATTTGGTTGCAAACAAGTTTCAAACGACGCTAACATTCCCACTTGTTGTGGTATTTGCCGTCAACATAGTCACCTGGGGCATCTCTGTGCCTATTTGTGACAAGCTGCATCGTTCATTATCCCAAGATAGTGAAAAAATAATAGAATCAAACACCTCTGAGCCGGACTCAGACCACAACCTTCAAGTTGATGTGCCAGATATCAGCAAAAAAATCTCCGAGAAGACACTCGTGCACGGTCCTGGCTACTCTAATAACTCCAGTGAGTCGACATTTTCCCAGTTTCTGGCACATTATGTGAAAAGCGAACAGTTGGCGGAATTCGAAAAAAAAGTCAAGCGATCAAAGTCCACCCCAGCATTGTCAAAGTCTACTCCAGAATTAGGATACACCCCAGCATTACTCTCCAAACCCTCCAGACGAAGCAAGAAATCGATAGAAAACGAGAAGGTTTTTCTTCGATGCGTTTCCCAGTCGCTTCTTCCGTCGGTACTCAAACAAGGTGAGAGCCCAATCTTGATGGTTAAACGCCAGCAGATGAAACCAGACATTGATTCAGGTACCCATTCCGACCAAGCCTCAATAAACCTTCCTTATATTGACGAATTTGAGGAAGATCATGTTCATTTTCCAGGTTTCGACCAAGCCGAGCTCACTTCTGAACAGGCTGAAAAATACATGAACGGATTGGCAATTCCTCAATCTAGATCACAGCCCGTATTGTGGAACCTGGAGACACGAAACGTCTCTGGTGGACAAGTCAATCATATCAGCCATGAGTCTTGGAATCCACAAGCATTCTTGGAACATCGCAGTCGATCTGGTGGAAATTTAACTATTGGTGGTTCTCGTTACGTTGGGTCCAAGTTGCGAAATAATAGTAGTGCTACGCTTGCACTTGACGATACCGACGCTACGTTCTTGCTACCCAGTCATATCAGTAATATCGACAGTTTAAGTGATTTGTCGAGCGCCAGACCTACGCTGTACAGGTCTATGAGTGCTCCCTCTTTACACACCTTTCGCAATGTCAGTAACGGCAGTGAAGTTCCCTCAATCCCAGAAAACCCTACTGTTGCCAAGTTTGACTTTGGAACCGTAGATCTTGCAAGGGTATGTACACCCACAACTCCACAGGAAGCCACCTCAGAATCACCACTTCGTCGTTTTATCAAAGATAGTCCCAAACGAATCACCAGCGTTTTCAAGAAAAAGTCCATGGATTTAGGCACTTTGCCTTCCCACAAACATAGCACGTCGGTAATATCGCAACAGTATTCAATGGCTTCCAGTAAGTCGTCTCCCCGAAAGTCCATTAAGTCGTTATTCAGTGGAAATGCAGCAGGTATGCAAACCCACCGAACCCAAGGTTCCGTGCCCGTTTTCTCGCTCCCAGTACTGGTGGCTAGAAGTGCTGAGCCCATTGACTTCTGGGACGTGAGTACTGCTCCCAGTAGTGGAGGACCTTCTCGTGTGAGCTCTGTTCCCAGCGATGTCATTGGTGCTTACGACCGGGAAAAATGGAGAACGCTCAAGCTTCGAAACGACGATACAGGGATGCTGTATGGTATTGGAGTGGACAACTTTTAGCATAGTATGTATATAAAATATGTGTGATACCCAATGAGCGTAATACCCAAATGAGCATTATTTGCAGCCGTGCGACTTGTTTCGAAAAGTGTGGGAGTCTATTTTTCTTTTCAATAATGGAGGTTAGGTGGCATTAGTGACCTGAAGTACAGTTTGTATATTCATGAGGATTTTCCATTTTACTGGAACTCTCAATATTTTATTGGAAGCTGTGTTTGTGAATTTTCAGCCATTAAATTTCTTGTTCGCATTCGCAAATTTCTTAAGACGATATAAACCAGCTGAATTTCAAGAACTACTAGCTACTCTCCATAAAATTAGAAAAAGTTTCCTCTAAATTTGCTATCGACTAATTGTGGTAATTTGCAGCCATCGACCATATGAAGCACAAGCCAAAAATACACACTTCTATAATATTCTCGATCTTTTCCGATTTGCTGATTTATTGGATCTTTTACTGCCTGCTACTGTTCAATTGGCGATTACTCCCCTAAAAGCTAAGTATTTGTGTCTTACTCTTCTTTTCAATTTGCAGCCGACTTCCTGCACATCTACCCATATAATCTCATCGCGCGAAAACATCTTTCACGATGGACCAAGACGATTTATTCGGCGTCTTCGACGAGGCACCCATAGAGATTAACGAGCCTCCAGTTCCCAAGAAGCGTCATATTGCCGAAAAGGATGCTCAGAGCAAAAAGTTGAAGCTGGAAACCAACAAAAAACCACAAATCGAGAAAAGTTCCGATGCGGACAAAAACGAAACCGAAAATGAAAATGGCGGTTTGACAAAGAAAGTCCAGCCTGTGTTGTCTGATGCTTTGGAAATAGAAGCCTCGCGAGAGGTTGTAGCTTCCAGTGGGCTTTTGGGACAACAGCAAGAAGCCCCCGGCCATTTGAAGCTCCATCATCAAGTTCGTCATCAGGTTGCAATTCCTCCCGATTACCCATACGTACCCATTGGAGACCACAAGAGAGCCAACGAGGCCCGCACATACCCCTTCACTTTGGATCCGTTCCAGGATACCGCTATTTCGTGCATCGACAGAAATGAGCTGGTTCTTGTGTCTGCGCATACGTCGGCCGGAAAGACCGTGGTGGCAGAATACGCCATTGCTCAGTCTCTCAGAGAACACCAACGTGTCATCTACACTTCTCCCATCAAGGCCTTGAGTAACCAGAAATATAGGGAACTTTTGGCCGAGTTTGGTGACGTTGGTTTGATGACTGGTGATGTGACCATCAATCCAGACGCTGGTTGTTTGGTGATGACCACCGAGATTCTTCGGAGTATGTTGTACAGAGGCTCGGAGGTGATGCGAGAAGTTGCTTGGGTGGTTTTCGACGAAGTGCATTACATGAGAGACAAAAGTAGAGGGGTGGTTTGGGAAGAAACCATCATTCTTTTGCCCGATAAAGTTCACTATGTTTTCCTTTCCGCCACTATCCCCAATGCCATGCAGTTTGCAGAGTGGATTGTCGATATACATGCCCAGCCCTGTCATGTGGTGTACACAGATTTCCGTCCAACACCCCTCCAGCATTATCTTTTCCCAGCTTCGGGAGATGGTATTCATTTGGTGGTTGACGAAAAGGGAACTTTCCGTGAGGAAAACTTCCAGAAAGCCATGGCATCGATCAGCGACAATTCTGGAGACGACCCCGCCAGCGATACTTCTCGAGGAAAGAAGGGACAGACCTATAAAGGTGGACAAAAAGATGGAAAACTGGATATCTACAAAATCGTCAAGATGATATACATGAAGCGGTACAACCCTGTGATTGTTTTCTCGTTTTCCAAGCGTGACTGTGAATCGCTTGCACTCAAGATGTCCAAGCTTGACTTCAACAATGATGAAGAACGTGATGCCTTGACCCAGATCTTCAACAATGCGATCAGCTTGTTGCCTGAATCTGACAAGGAACTTCCCCAGATCAAAAATATCCTACCCTTATTGAAGAGAGGTATCGGTATTCATCATTCGGGCCTCTTGCCTATCCTTAAGGAAATCATTGAGATCTTGTTTCAAGAGGGTCTTATCAAGGTTCTCTTTGCTACCGAAACGTTTTCCATTGGACTTAATATGCCTGCAAAGACCGTAGTGTTCACCTCTGTCCGCAAGTGGGATGGAAAGGGTTTCCGGTGGGTCTCGGGAGGAGAGTATATTCAAATGTCTGGTCGTGCTGGTCGTAGAGGATTGGACGATCGTGGTATTGTCATTATGATGATCGATGAGAAAATGGAGCCGCAAGTGGCTAAGGGAATGGTGAAAGGTCAGGCAGACCGTTTGGACTCTGCATTTCATTTGGGGTACAATATGATCTTGAACTTGATGAGAGTGGAAGGCATATCTCCCGAGTTCATGTTGGCACATTCATTTTTCCAGTTTCAAAATGCTTCTTCTGTACCAGTTATGGAAACTCAACTTAAGAAACTCACCGATGAGATTGAGGCTATACACATTGATGACGAAAGTACCATCAAAGAATACTTTGAAATCAACAAGCAGCTCCAACAATACAAGGAGGACATGAGACAAGTCATTACCCATCCAGGTCACATTTTGCCTTTCCTCCAACCAGGAAGAGTTGTCAAGATCAAAGTAGGATCCGACGATTACGGCTGGGGTATGGTGACGAGCTACCAGAAACGGAACAACAAGCGTAATCCATCCGATACCTACAAAGACCACGAGCTGTATATTGTCACAGTTTTTGTGTGCACGATGTTTGTGGATTCCCCAGTCAACTTGATTAAGCCTTTCAATCCCGTATTCCCTGAAGGTATTCGTCCTTCTAAACCGGGAGAAAAGTCAAGAGCAGAGTATATTCCTATTACTCTTGACTCTATACAAGCCATTAGCAGTGTGAGGTTGAAGGTTCCCACTGAGTTCAAGCTGTCTAGTGCTAAGCGAAACCTCGTTAAGACGATGAAGGATCTTCCCAAGAGGCTAGCCGATGGAATACCAGAATTGGATCCGGTGGAGACGATGAAGATTGACGACGGAGATTTCAAAAACTTGCTTCGCAAAATTGAAGTGTTGGAATCGAGACTCTTCAGCAACCCTCTTCATGATTCTGAGCGTCTCAAGGAACTTTACGACCAGTATGACGCCAAGATCAAGAAGGAAAACGAAGCCAACGAACTTCGTGAAAAGATTTTGGAAACCAAAGCCGTGATTCAATTGGACGATCTCAGGCATCGCAAGCGAGTTTTGAGAAGATTGGCGTTCACTACACCTGAGGATATCATCGAACTCAAGGGAAGAGTTGCGTGTGAAATCAGTACTGGAGATGAGTTGCTTTTGACCGAATTAATCTTCAGCGGAACTTTCAACGAATTGTCGCCAGAACAGTGTGCTGCTCTTCTTTCGTGCTTTGTGTTCCAAGAGCGTGCCAAGGAGACTCCCAGACTCAAACCAGAGCTCGCTGAACCGCTCAAAACTATGCAAGATATGGCTACGAAAATTGCAAAAGTGTTCCGCGAGTGCAAAATTGAAATTGTTGAAAAAGAATACGTTGAGCAATTTCGTCCTGAATTGATGGAGGTGACCCATGCTTGGTGCAAGGGAGCTTCTTTCACGCAAATCTGTAAGATGACTGACGTTTATGAGGGTTCACTTATTCGGATGTTCAAGAGACTTGAGGAAATGCTTCGGCAATTGGTGACGGCTGCAAAAACGATTGGAAACCAGGCGTTGCAAGAAAAAATGGAGAAGGCCACGGAAATGGTACACAGGGACATTGTTTCGGCGGGGCTGTTGTATTTGTAGATAGAGAACACCTTAATATTGAAAATTTACTAATGCATTTGCAAGGAAAGAAGGGTGAAGCGAAAGTGTGAGAGGCCCTCTTCGAAAAAGAAAAAGGGGAAATGGCAAGCTCTTGACATATCTAAGGATGTCTGTTCAGATACTTATTGGAGCTTACTTAGCGGTATTATATACCACTTTTCTGTTCTGATAGCATTTGGCAATTGGCTGCAAATATTGACTTGTTTCTACACAAAGTAGCCTTTGGTTACAAAGCAATGGTAAGTAAACAGGCATACGATGTGCCAACTGAATGCTAATGAGATTAAGCCAGCAATTGGTTGAAATCCAAAATATAGAGCACTAATCGAAGTTATTGTTTAGTAGCCTCTTGAATTGAATAAAGTGAGAAATTACAAAATTCTGCGAAAATGCAAACCTTGAGTTGAAAAAATAACCATTATCATTTGGTCATTTATTCATGAAAGGTAATAAGCAATTACACAACAGAGGCTTTTTATAGTACCTTTCACTAATCTCAGCGTGCTAGCTATGATACTCTTTACGTATCGTCCATATTGCCCATCACTAGTCTAATGAGCAGTCAGATGAGCAGTTAGAATTCAAAAGGATCCAAATGACTGCTTCAAATCTCACCAAGAAGTAACTGAAGAAGTAACTGAGCTACATCTTAAACTCCTCAGCAATCTTCTTCACCACCCTTCACAACCTAAATTAATTGTACTCTCCACAACTGATAACGAGGTGCGAAAGAAGCTTTAAGTCACGAGCAAATCCTTCAGTGGCAGATGAGTTTCAAGGAGGTTGCTGGAGTCCAAGAGCACTAAGAAACTCAGAGAAGGTACCAAAGGTGGCACAACTGCCATCAACTTCGAGTAGAGTACTCGCAAAATTGGCTGCAAAATTCTGATATTGCCGGTAACTAAAACGTAGTTGGCCATAATTACTTGAGATTACAAGAAGCGCCGTGATAGAGGCGCTTCATGGTCATGAATCAAGCCGTAAATCCAAGTCTTTCAAAACATAGAGCCCACAAATAAATTGAGAATGTTAACTTCTTGATAGAGTAGAAAGTAGCCTTATTTTAGGTCTTTGATTTCAATAAAAACAAAGGAACACATCATAATTATCCAACTTTCAAGAGCTAAACTAAACACCTAACAAGTTTGAGTCCTGTAAGAGGTCTAAAAAGGTGGAAAAAGGGCATGAATAAAAGTTGAAATGTTTCTAGCTTAAGAGCCATATCTTAAAGGTCGTCCCATCCTCAATCTGAGGGGTCGTCTCATCCTCAATATTTATATGTTTATGAATAAGTCACCGGAGAGTCAAAGTATGAAGAATTGGAGAAGGCCATTTGAGTAGCAATTTTTGCCTTTAAAACGCACTGACTCGTTCCAGCTCATAGGAGTTATAGTTGGCTAGCAATAGAAAAAGGTCGTCCCATCCTCAATTTCAAAAGTCGAATTAGCACTTTTGAGACATACCAAACCTCTGGCGCGTGGGACAGTTCCAATCTCGGGTGACGTAGCTCGGTTTTTCTTACCACAACTTCGCGAAAAGTGGGACAGATAAACAGCAAATCTGTCCCACTTTTCTAGATGCAAGCGCGCGAAATTTTGCAGCCGCGCGCTATAATTAAATTTTCCTCCCACTTTTCTCATAGTCATGCTAGCAGCTATTTACACTACAATTACCATTGATTGGGTGAGTATTCTTACTAGAGACTAACCTTTGGTTCATGTCTTTTGCAATATTTCGGAAAATTGAAAGGTTTTCGGAGAATATGAAACATGGCTCTAACCTTCCACTGGATCGATTGTTAAAAGCATGTTTACGAGATCTTGAGCTAAGTAAAAGCTACCTAAAGTAAAAGATCGTAAAAAAAGGGAAGTGCAATGGGATAAAATTGGAAAAGGTTGAATGGACTGGACCGTGAAAAAACCTCTGTAGCCTAAAAGTAATGAACTTCACATATGCACGTATCTCATTCGAAATCCCTAATAACTAACTTATATAATAAACGCATCGATTACGTTGGTCCCAGTCTTCCACCGGACCGTGGTTGAGAGTGTTAGATATTGCCTCGCACTATAGTACGAACTTACCGTAATAGATCTAGTCTCGGACCTTGATCTCTGACTAAGACGAGGGTCAAGCTTACATAATCGACCCCGATTTTGACTAAATGTCAACTTTCCAGAGCGGCAAATCATCGTACAACAGAACGGGCCACATTGTCCATCTAGGTCAGCCGAACTCTATCGCCCGCTACAATCTTGGCGTTCTCCGATCAAAATTGAGAGTTTTTTTCAACTCGTTTTTTCGGCTAAATGTCAAGTTTCAGGAGCCGCAAATCATCGTAGAACAAAACGGGCTAGAGTGCTCAACTAGTTCACGTGAGCGCTACCGCCTGCTCCAATTGTAGAGTGCCCCGACCAATTTTGAGTGTTTTGATCGAGCCGTCGTCGCGGCTAAATGTCAAATTTCCGGAGCCGCAAATCATCGTAGAACAAATTTGGACACAATGCCCATCTAGTTCAACCGAGATCTCTAGCCCGCTACAATCTTGGAGCGCTCCGATCAATATTGAAAAAATTTGTGTCAAAAGGCCCGTTTTTGGACCTTATGCAGCTTATGTAATCGGCTAAATGTCGACTTTCTGATCCCGTCAAACGTCGGGCGGGGAATCGGTTCAGTGCGCTTTGATGCCCCACATTTCTATTTTAAGGCCGACCCAAAATTGGCGATTTTTTGATTTTTGGCCCGAATTGCACTAGTTTGAACCAAGTAATTGTTATGTAATACTAAGTCACGATTACCTAAGCATCTCGATATTCTTATGTTGAGGACTTAATGTCAATGTTTTGCAATTGCAGAGGTCGTTTTCGTCTAATCTTCGTGATTTTCTTGCTGTGTTGTATATCTGCTATTCCTATGCCTTTATTTTGTGTTTGAATTAGAACACTAAAATCAATTCTACAAAATTTTTCAAAATTGTAAATTGCTATGTATTTCGCTAAGTAAATCAAGTTTCAGCTAGCACGAGAACATTTAGAAGAATCGGCCTAGAGCTCAATGCTAAATTACAGCTCTGAGGATTCTCGTTAGGTCTTGAGGCTTTAAATTGTGTAAAGTGATTTGTACAATTTTTTTGTCATGGAGAGTATAATTTAAGTTTACGCACAACCTTTTCCGTGGCGCGCCCATATAACTTAACTAACAAATTTTCGTGACGAAACCGGTGCGCAACACAGGCCGGAGACTCGTATACTAATGTCTTGATAAATATTCGTGTCGGGGTGTCTGGGTTTTTTTGGGTTGCAAGTATTTAGCAAAGTTATAGAGGTTAGTTGCAGCAATTACCACCTAAATCTAACTCTGCTAACTCCTGTCTCCAGAATTGGCCACTGCCTGTTTCGAGAAGTCGATTTGTTTGTGAAAAGTATTTAAAGTGAGTGGCATTACATAATTGGTATATGTCAAGATTTGCATAATAAACAACAATAATCGAATTATGGCGATATTGCCACTAGTGGCATATATTACGAGATGTCTACTTTCACCTTCAGTAATTTCAGCCAACTTTAATTTTGTCAAGTTCTCCAGTGGCTGCGAATTTTATGCGAATCTCAAAATTCAAATCGAAATTCTAGTCGCAATTCACGTTTCAATTCAAGTCCACTCTTCCAAACATCTCCAAAGGACATCCAGCACTCAATATAAAAGCTTATTGGTACTATAGTTTTGCTCCTGATACCTCACTTTTGATCCAATTTCATTTCCATGTCGTGTGAACACGAACATCATCACCACCATGTGGCCCCAGTTCCCACGAA
The DNA here is from genome assembly GCA_030039265.1 of Naganishia cerealis. Taxonomy (NCBI): domain Eukaryota; kingdom Fungi; phylum Basidiomycota; class Tremellomycetes; order Filobasidiales; family Filobasidiaceae; genus Naganishia; species Naganishia cerealis. The sequence continues at coordinate 48,858 of JASBWR010000124.1, read as the reverse complement.
CCCTGGCCAGTCACTTCTCAGCCATATAGATATTCCCCATATTAGAGCACTCAATGTCGACCATCATAGCCATGTTGGCAAGATTTTCCGCAAACCAGAAGAAAAGTATCAATTGACTCCAGCAGTGGTTTCTGACTGCGACTCGCAACTCATCATTCATATACCCTTCACTTCGGGAACCGTCAAATTGCACTCGATCATTTTACGTACTAACGGAGACGTCCACTGTCCCAAGAAGATCAAGGTGTGGAAAAACGACGACCACATTGACTTTGACAATGCTGGTGCAAAGAAACCTACTCATACAATTGACCATCCCAGAGTGGGAGTTTTATACAACGATGTCGAAGATCTTCCCACGGAAATCGTCAGTGATGGCGATTTTGTCGAGCACCATGTCCCTCGCCATGTATTTAGTGGGGTAAGTCTGTTGACATTGTTTGTAGAGACTGTTTTTGGAGAAGACGACGAAGATGACGAGGACGAAGAACCATGCATTTTTCACTATATTGAGCTCCGCGGTGAATTCACAGCACTTTCCAAAGATCCAGTGGTGACCTTGTACGAGCTGGCTGCTAATCCGGCAGACCACAAGGTGGACGAGGTGGGCACGGCCACGGGAATGAGTGGGTATTAGGAGGGAGAAGAGGAAGATAAAGAGGAAGAAAAAGTAGAGGAAAGAGAAAGAAGTGGAGAAGGAAACAGAATAATTGAACAGTGAAGTAATTATGCTCACTTGGCAAGCTCTCACTTTTCGCTGAAATAGAGGAAATGAAGGAAAAGTAGAGAGGAAGAGATTGCACAATTCCCTCTTTTTGAGATTCGATAAATGCTGTTCAATGAAGGGAAGCTTCAGCTTATTCTCACTGGATACTTCTGCATCATTCATCCTTCTTTTTAGTTGTCCACCTTTATGCCTACTTGATGTGAAAATCACTAAAGGCGAGTACACAAAAGATCTATTTTTTCATTATTTTTCGATTGTGGTTTTCCCATTAAAACTTATCAACACTAAGCAAAGACGTGCCATCTCAATTGACGCATATTACTACAAAACAACTTACAATTCGACTGCTGTCCCGTATAGACTCTGACACGAGAGGTGGTCAATCATTGGTATTCTGTCAAATTCTTGAATATTTCTTCGTCAATTATACTATCTCTGGTGTTTAGCTGCTTCGAGTCAGTATTATGTCTGCATAAAGGGCTCTCAGTGATTCAATTAGTAACAATTCAATGATCTTATAGTTGCAGCCACTCTATAAAGGTCGTCCCATCCTCAATTTCAATTCCAGATATTGAGAAATTGAGGATGGGACGACATTTACAAAGTCGAGTTTATAAGTCATCCTAGAAGCCAAAGTAGGAAGACTTGAGGAGTCCATCAAGAGCATTAACCTTAGCTCTATTATGTGTAACGCTCTGAAGCTTGTGACAGCTCACATGGTGCCACAATTTGCAGCCAAGTTTTCAAGGTCGTCCCATCCTCAATTTCAAAAGTCGAATTGACACTTCAGACACACGGAGCCTCTGGCAAGTGGGACAGACCCACTTTTGGTGTACGAGACTCAAATTTACGCACCAAAAATTCGCGAAAAGTGGGACGGATTTGTGTCCCACTTTTCTTCATGCAAGTATGTAAAAGTTTGCAGCCGCGCGCACAAATTGTAATTTCGTCCCACTTTGCCTAAATTTACTCATACTTTGTGGCTAAGCTCAAAGAGAAGCAATGCTACAGCTACTACAAATACGTCAGATACAATGAACTCGTTGGTAACGTTTCTTGGAAATTTGGTAATTATTGGGTAGAAAAAATCGTGTCCCAAACCTAATAGCCCATCAAACTCAATCAACCCAAAGCAAACAAAATCAAAAAAACCCATGAATTCTAATCCAATGTTGTCCTGAACCCAATTCCGCACCACAATCACACCACTCCGTCACATGGTTCCACCACTTAGCCACCATTTGCAGCCGGAGTCCGTACACCCGAGTGCATCCACACACCCACACACCCGGCGGTCCGTATATAAGCCGTGCGGCCGCGCCCCGATCGCCAAAATGCCAAAATTGATTTTGATTAGACACGGCCAATCCGAGTGGAACGAGAAAAACTTGTTCACAGGATGGGTAGACTGTAAGTTGTCCGACGTGGGCAGAAAGGAGGCTGCTAGAGCAGGAGAATTGATCAAAGAAAAGGGCTTGGTGGCTGATGTTTTGTACACTTCCAAGTTGTCCAGAGCCATCCAAACTGCCAACATTGCTTTGGAAGCTGCCGACCAATTGTACATTCCCGTCAAGAGATCGTGGAGATTGAACGAGAGACATTATGGTGCTTTGCAGGGCAAGGATAAGGCCGCCACTTTGGAACAATACGGAAAGGAAAAGTTCCAGACATGGAGAAGATCGTTTGACATTCCTCCTCCAACCATTGAGGACTCTTCTGAGTTTTCCCAGGCCGGGGATATCCGTTACAAGGAAATTGACCCCGCTGCTTTGCCAAAAACCGAGTCGTTGAAGTTGGTTATTGACAGATTGTTGCCCTACTGGCAAGACGAACTCTCGCGTGATTTGTTGGACGACAAGGTGGTTTTGGTGGTGGCCCACGGTAACTCGTTGCGTGCTTTGGTCAAGCACTTGGACAAGATTTCTGACGAAGAAATTGCCGGTTTGAATATCCCTACTGGTATTCCTTTGGTTTACGAGTTGGACGCCGAGTTGAAGCCAACCAAGCCAGCTTACTACTTGGACCCCGAAGCTGCTGAGGCCGGTGCTGCCGCTGTTGCTGCCCAGGGACAAAAGAAGTGAATACAAGATGATGGCGAATGAGCCAATGGAGACTTTCAATGCGTAGAACTGTAGTATTTAATCGCTTGGCTTTCTGTCAATGATCTCAACATCTCAATGATCAATGATCTCAATGCTCTCAGCTCTCAATGCTCAATGAAACTCACCCAATATCTAATCTCAATGGCAATGACTTAACAGCCATTCTCACTGAAGAGTACCATATAGCAGCTTCATCTGGCAGTTCGCGCACCGCCCTGTGCAGTCCACATCACCGAATTTCTTCAAAAATATCCACAACTCTTCTCATCATGTCTGCATTTGGAGGCAACAATGGCACCAATCTGGGCACAGGAGGAGCGTCTCCGTTTCAGTTTACGCTGCTGAACCAGAATCTGAAACCTGCTTTTGCTTTTGGGTCGTCAGCAACTTCCAATAATCAATCCAACAACACAAACAACTCAAACACCAACAATAATACGACTACAAATACTTCTGGTGGTCTCTTCGGCGGTTCTGGTTTCGGATCGAACCAGGGGGGGTTCGGATCTGGGAGCACGGGCGGTGGAAATGCGTTTGGATCCACTAATGCTTCGACTACTCCATCATCGGGGTTATTTGGAAACAACAATTCGCAAGCTACGAATGTAGGAGGCTCTACGGCGCAACCAGCTGGGACTAGCAGTGCACTGGGAGGAATTTTTGGGTCTGGATCTGGCAATTCTGGAACTTCTGGAACTTCTGGTGCTGGTGGTACTGGATCTGGCTTCTCGTTCGGCGCCCCTCTGTCGCAGAATAAAGGCTCACTTTTTGGTCTGAACAACGCAGCAGCACCAGGCACGTCGAATCCTGGAGGTTCAGGAACTGGATCATCAGGAACCGGAGGTTTAGGAACCTTTGGTTCAAATACTGGTTTCGGTTCGAATGCTGGATCCGGGACCGCCAGCAAACCTTTCTCCTTTGGAGCCAACAAGGACACATCCGCTACGTCCTCAGCACCTTTTGGATCTTCAGGTCAATCCAGCTTGTTTGCCAAGCCCGATGACAAGACAAGCACAAATTCAACTCAGCCAGGATTGTCGTTCGGCAATACAGACAAGAAGGAGAGCCCCAAACCAAACTTCTCTTTCTCAAAGCCCGAAGAGAACAAGAGCTCACCTGCTTCTGGACTCTCTTTTGGCCAACAAAACGAAAAGAAAGATACACCTGCTGTTTCTTTTGGAAGTACCACTGACAAAAAAGATGCTACTCCTGGTTTCTCCTTCAGCAAACCAGAAGAAAAGAAGGAGAGCACTGCCAGCTCGGGATTCTCGTTCCAAAAACCAGAAGAGAAGAAGGAAGCATCAGGATTTACATTTGGGAAAACCGACGAAAAGAAAGACACCGCATCAAGTTCGGCCTTTTCCTTTGGTAAGCCAGCGGAAAAGAAAGACGCTTCACCTGGATTCTCATTCGGCAAGCCAGAAGAAAAGAAAGACACCACAACTTCCTCTGGATTGTCGTTTGGAAAACCAGCGGAAAAGAAGGAAGGCTCATCTGGATTTTCTTTGGGTACAACAGAGAAGAAGGATACTCCTCTGACAGGATTTTCCTTGAGTAAACCAGCGGAAAAGAAGGAAGGCTCATCTGGATTTTCTTTTGGTACTACAGAGAAGAAGGATACTCCCCTGACAGGATTTTCCTTGAGTAAACCAGAAGAGAAAAAAGATACGCTGTCGGGCTTCTCCTTTGGAAAGCCAGCAGAAAAGAAGGAGGGAGCCACCTCTACAGGGGGCTTTTCTTTTGGCAAACCTGAAGAGAAGAAAGAGCCATCGGCAGGATTATCGTTCGGTAAACCCGCTGAGAGCAAACCACCATCGTCAGGGCTTTCTTTTGGTAAGCCAGAAGAGAAAAAGGAGACCTCCGGTGGCTTTTCTTTCGGCAAACCAGCGGAGAAGAAAGACACCCCATCCACAGGCATATCATTTGGCAAGCCAGCGGAGAACAAAGACGGCTCCAAACCCGAGGAAAAGAAAGAAGATCAAAAGACCAAAGATGCTACAGCCACCACCACAAGCAGTGTCACCCTCAAGCCAACCCAAGTACAACCTATTGCCGAGTCCATTGACAACAAAACGATGGACGACCTTTTGGCAAAATGGTCCAAGCAGTTAACGTCCACCACCAAAATGTTCGATACATACACCACCAAAGTCAAGGAGTGGGACCAGCAGTTGGTGAGCAGCGGCGACGAAATTTTGTCGCTTTATAACGACACTATCGAGGCTGAAGGGTTGCAATCTCGCATAGACCAGAATCTTGTGTATGTGGAGAGCCAGCAAGACGAGCTTGAAAAGTTGCTTGACAACTACGAAGCCCAAGCCGATATTCTTCTTAACAACATTGAATTGAGTGGAGAGGGAAGAATGGGCGGACCAGCTGGTGAATTAACTGCTACTGACAAGCTTCGAGAAAAAGCATACCACAATGCCGAATTGTTGGATGAAAAATTGGACAGTTTGGGCCTGAATCTTGGAGCGCTAGTCAACGAAATCAACGGAGTCAGCGATGTGTTCAACAAGAACTCACTCAATGAATTGGGAGCGGTTACCAAGGGAAGAACGAGCAACGACACCATTGAAGGCATCGTGCAACTTCTCAATCTTCATCTTGAAAACTTGAAATACGTTGAAAAGTCCGAGGAGATGTTGCGAGAAAAGTTGGGAAAGACCCAGGGCTAGAGCAGAAATAGGAGAGCAGAGCTAGAAGAGGTATGGATAGGAATGACGAACCAGGTAGAAGCACAGAAGTAGAGCAAATTGCAAAAAGTGCAAATTCAAAGTAAATGACAAATTTCAGATTGGACGTAACATGAAGAGCAAAGTTCAGAAGTAATCGACAAGCTACTAATATATCAAGTCAGAAGTAACAACAACTACCAGTGAAATATTTGTGCATTCTGCAGTATTGGTGGGGATGCCGCGGTTCGCAGCACATGCATTTCGCGCCCAAAAAGGTGGAGACCTAAAACGTTTATATCTGGTGGTTCCGTCTCAATCCCACAATTTATACACCATGAAAACGCCCGGAATACTAGACATCATAAAGCTTCTTTTCAATCCCAATGTGTCCAAAATGATGATTTTGCAGATCGCTTATGGACAACTTAAAATCATTGGGTTGGCCAAGATTTTGTCTGCGGTTTTGGGTCTGCTTATTGTTGGTGTGTCTTCGGTAATTAAGGTGCCCCAAATCAAGAAGATCGTGAAGCCGGAATTGTTACTGAACCGGATCCAGGTGGCTCAGGGATTGAGTCTCGAAGGTATTAGTTTGGAGACACTTAGCAACTGGATCCATGTTGCTTACAACAGCCAAAATAACAACCCGTTCCGCAATTACGGCGAGTCTCTCTTTGTGGGGGTCCAGAACATTGCAATTATCCTTCTTATCGACTATTACAATGCTCGGAGTCGTCTTGGAGCGGCTGGTCCCGGCGAAGACGACATCAAGATTCGCCAAGCTTTGCAAGAGCTAGTGCGCCCAGCGGCTGTAATTGCAGGCTCAATTGTGTTCTTGACCAAATTGGCACCCGAACGGTTGATTTCCACTTTGCAAATAGCCAGTATTCCGATTTCCATCGTGTCGAAATTGCCGCAAATCCGCCAAAACCACCGTCTCCAGCGTGCCTCACACTTGTCGGAGATCACAGTCGGCGCCAACTTGATCGGCTCGTTGATCAGGGTGTTCACCACCGTCCAGGACTTTGACAAGCTTGGCCGTGACAAGGTTTTGTTGGCAGGATACGGGCTGTCTTTGGTTTTGAACCTGGTGTTGGCGGGCCAGGTGTGGTACTATGGCAAGCAGGAGCAACAGGAGAAACAGGAGAAGAAGGACTAGGTAGTGTTTCTGTTGTAAATGAATAATTCTTGTAGTAGATAGGATCGATCCTGCATCCAGCTCGTACCCCAGCTTTGAAATCTCAACGATTCGTCGCTATCATATGGTGCACCAAGCAGAGTTTCTAGCGCCCACCGGCACCAACATCTCGTCGGTTCTCCAGGGCGGTTACAACCACCCGCTCTCTCGAGAGTGGCAGAGTGAGCGGCAGTTGACGAAAAACATGTTCATATTCCCACTTTTCATTCTGGACGACGAAAATGAAGAACTGGATATCGCCAGTCTTCCCAATATAAAACGCAGAGGTCTCAACAAGTTGGTTCCGTATGTGGACAGCTTGGTCCAGAAGGGCCTTAGGGCCGTGATACTCTTCGGAGTGCCTTTGAAAGAGGGAGTTAAGGACGAGTTGGGCACCGCTGCCGACGACCCAGAGGGCCCAGTCATCGCAGGAATCAAGTTGTTACGTCAAAACTTCCCAGACTTGTTCATCATGTGTGATGTGTGCTTATGCGAGTACACTGATCACGGTCACTGTGGAGTTTTGAACGAAGACGGAAGCTTGAATCGTGAAAAATCGTCGCTTCGTCTTGGAGCCGTCGCTGTTAATTATGCCAAAGCCGGTGCCAACTCGGTGGCTCCTTCAGACATGGTAGACGGACGAGTCCGTGACATCAAGCTAGGCTTAATTGAGGCTGGACTTGCTCACAAATGCTTGCTTATGGCATATTCCGCCAAGTTCAGTGGTGGATTATACGGTCCTTTCAGAGACGCTGCTGGCTCTGCACCCAGCCATGGCGACAGAAAATGCTACCAGCTTCCTCCAACCGGGTCTGGGTTGGCTAGAAGAGCATTGACAAGAGACATTCTGGAAGGAGCAGATGCCGTCATTGTTAAACCTTCGACTTTTTACCTTGATATTCTCAGCGATGCAGCCAGATTGTGCAAAGATTACCCCATTTGCGCCTACCATGTGTCCGGAGAGTACGCCATGTTGCATGCCGCGGCAGAGAAGGGGGTGGTGGACCTCAAGCAAATTGCGTTTGAAAGCCACAACGGTTTGCTCCGTGCTGGTGCCCGGCTCATCATCAGTTACTTCACTCCAGAGTTCTTGGAGTGGTTGGAGGTTTGATAGCATTTGTAAATAGCAATGAATAAATAGTATGCGGAATTAGGAGAGTCTAGCTTCAGTAGAGTGTCTATGCGGCAAGTGCAGTGTTTTCTTCTTTGTCTTCCTTAGCTTCCGTTTCTTGCACCGGCTGCGTGGGGGCATCTGGAAGCTTGGGATGCTCTTTGATTTCGTCGCTTGGAACCTCGGGCAATTTAGGTGCTTCTTGTTCCTTTTGTGCCTCTTGTGGCTTCTCCTTGGCAATACCGGCCTCGGCTTCCAATCTACGCAATTCTTCGTCAACCTCATTCTCCTCTCCATTCGAAAGCGAAAGTCCCGTCATTCCCAACATGTCCAGGATCTCCGCCGCCTTCATGTTTTCCTCATCTACGGTGTCCAAAAGCTTATCGATCCGCTCCACACTCATTTCCGAATTCAATCGCTTCAACACATCACTGCCAATCGTCAACCCCTGCACCACATCTTTCTCTATAAGCTTGAACTCTATGGTCCCGATAAGATGCTCAAGGTTCCCAAGCTGTTCATAAGTCTTGGCAATGGTGGACTCTTGCTGTTTCTTGGATCGTAAGTAAACTTTGGCTCGTTCAGGCTGGTTGCGCTTAAGTGCCTCTCGTGCTAGTTCGGTCTGGCGAGCAATGACATGGTCCAATTTTCGCTGGTACTGTTTGAGCTTGTCGCGCTGCTGTTTGAGCTGGTATATGGCGCGATCCTGAGCCGTGATCTTTGGCGTCGACGGCGATTGTCCCATTGTAGAGCAAGTGCCGGCAGGAGTGAGATATGGATCGCTTACGTAAGCGATAACGACAATCAAGAAACCAATGTCAGAAGTAAGGATCTGAAGACCAAGACAGTTAAGACAGTCAAGACATTGTAAGGCGAAGACATTGCTAGTCACTCCATCTTCAAAGATTGTATCACGAAACCAGGTCGAAGCAGTTTGAAACAGTCGAAGCAGTTACCACTATATGCATTCGCATCGCTCGCTTGATTGTTCCATCTGTGTTACCGCATTGGGACAAACATAAACATTGCCAATTAACGACGACGTTACAAGTCAAAGGTCTCATTTACGGTTCAGAGCGCAACGGTTATAGAATGTCTCTGCCGACAAAAGAGACTCGGACTATGATGTCGGTACCTGCCGCTGGAGTTATGTGTCCTCCACTGTCATCTTCGGGAGATTTTGCGGCTAATGAAGCTGGAAATCGAGCATATCTTCAAACCATGAGTCCCAATGTGGCTCATAAACGGGCTCCCAGTTCCAAGGAAAGCACAAAAACGCTGCCCAAGCGACGCACATTCAGTCGTCCAGCATTGCCGCCGTTGCAGTCGGTTTCCGGGCCGCTGCGAGCACATCTGACGTTGGGGATCCGAACCACATCGCCTCGCAAGATGCTCCGCCGGTCGAATTCGCTGATGAGCCAGGGCAGTGGTGAGAGCTCCGACCGGTTCATCCCGTCTCGGCACACCACCAGCGGCAAAATCACCACCACAGACACCATGCCGCATCCCAATGCTTCGCCGCAAACCCATATTCGGGCCCAGTCGTCCAAGATTTACCAGCAGCATATTGCCGAGGCGTGTGGATTAGAAGTGAATGCTCGTATTCTCCAGTTCCAGCCGGTGCCGCCAGAACGCAAAAAACCCGCCGATTTATTCGCCGGGATCAACGTCAACCGAACCCGCACCCATCTCGCACCAGGTGCAGCGTCTGCCCGAGCCAAAAACATTCCTTCGGCACCAGAACGAGTATTGGACGCTCCCGGGTTGGTGGACGATTTCTACCTCAATCTCTTAGCATGGTCGCTGACCAATTTGTTGGCCATTGGCCTCGAAGACGCCGTCTATGTGTGGAACGCTTCCACCGGCCTGGTGGGGCTCTTGTGCGAGTCTCGGGCCATGGTGACATCGTTGCGGTGGGCGCAAGACGGGTCCTATGTTTCTGTGGGCCGCGACAACGGCACGGTGGAAATCTGGGACATTTCGTCCAACCAGAAACTCCGAACCATCGACAACGGCCACGGAACCCGGGTGGCAGCCCAGGCTTGGAGCGCCCATATTCTCACCGCCGGGTCGCGGACTGGGTCCATATACCACTCCGATGTCCGTATGGCACGCCACGCCGTTTCCACATTGGCTACCCATACCGCCGAGGTTTGCGGCATCGAATACCGAGGCGACGGCGGCCAGTTTTCCTCCGGCGGAAACGACAACTTGGTGTGTATTTGGGACGCCCGCAAGACATACTCAAGCAGCCAAACCACCCCGATATTCTCCAAATCCAACCATCGCGCAGCCGTCAAAGCACTTTCATGGTGCCCGTACCAACAGTCGTTGCTTGCAACCGGCGGCGGGTCATCGGATAAAACCATCCATTTTTGGAACACCTCCACCGGAGCCCGGATAAATACCATCGAAACCGAGTCACAGATTTCGTCCCTCAATTGGGGTTATGCTGCTGGTACCGGCATGGAAATCGTGGCTACTCACGGGTTCCCCACCAACAACATCTCGCTCTTTAATTACCCAACTCTCCAGAAAACCGGAGAAATAGTGTCTGCCCATGACACCCGCATCTTGAGCGGCTGCATTAGTCCCGACTACCTGACATTAGCAACCGTGAGCGGCGACGAGAATCTCAAATTTTGGTCGCTTTTCGACGCCAACAAAAAACGAGACTCAGTGCCACATGACGAGACCTCCGACACGAAACGGATGAAAAAGTTGATGAACATTAGATAGAGAATTGCATTTGATGAACCACACCGTTTGTAGAGAAGGGTCCCCTCCAGTATGGGTGTGCGGATGTACTGCGGTAGCGGTTTTTCAAAACTCGACAAGGGAGACGGTCAGCAATAGTAGACAAAAACAAAATCCCGGGCGGATAAAATACACCACTCGTTTTTATTTGAAGCAGGAAGAGAGTTTTCCGACTTTAAAAAGTGGTAGCATAGTGACAGGTCATATACCCTCGTCTTTTACAACATGTCAGACGGCGAATTTACCAGAACCCAAATCTTTGGCACGGTTTTCGAAATCACAAACCGGTATACCGACCTCAATCCTGTGGGTATGGGGGCGTTTGGACTTGTGTGTTCGGCCGTAGACAAGCTCACCGGTCAAAACGTGGCGGTGAAAAAGATCATGAAGCCGTTTTCCACCTCTGTTCTCGCAAAGAGAACCTATCGTGAGCTTAAATTGCTCAAGCATTTGCGCCACGAAAACCTCATCACTTTGGATGACATTTTCCTCTCTCCGTTGGAGGATATATACTTTGTGACCGAGCTCCAAGGTACAGATTTACACCGGCTCTTAACGTCGCGTCCGTTGGAGAAACAATTTATCCAATATTTCACATACCAGATGTTGCGTGGATTGAAGTACGTCCACTCAGCCGGCGTGATTCATCGTGACTTGAAGCCGTCCAACATTTTGATCAACGAGAATTGTGATTTGAAGATCTGTGACTTTGGCTTGGCCCGAATCCAGGATCCTCAAATGACAGGCTACGTTTCCACCAGGTACTACCGTGCTCCTGAAATCATGTTGACATGGCAAAAATACGACACCGAGGTGGACTTGTGGTCGGTGGGATGTATCTTGGCAGAAATGATCGAGGGCAAGCCACTCTTCCCCGGAAAGGATCACGTTCATCAATTTTCCATCATCACCGAGCTCTTGGGTTCTCCTCCAGCCGATGTCATCGACACAATTTGCTCTGAAAACACGTTGCGTTTCGTGCAATCGTTGCCTCATCGCGACCCTATTCCATTCTCCGAACGGTTTGCCCAGTGCACCCATGTGGAGCCAGAAGCCATCGATATGCTTGCAAGAATGTTGATTTTCGACCCCAAGAAGCGTATCAGTGCAGCTGACGCTCTTACACATCCATATATGGAGCCATATCATGAACCATCTGATGAGCCAGTATGTGAGGTCAAGTTTGACTGGAGTTTTAACGATGCCGATTTGCCGGTCGATACATGGAGAGTGATGATGTACAGTGAAATTTTGGATTTCCACCAGATCACCGCAATTGGTGACAATGTGCCACAGGAGGAGCAGCTTGCCCAGATCCAACAGGAGGGAATTCAGGCACCCATCAAGTAGACCATAGAGTGTAGACAATATACTGGATATTTATATTGCCAGTAAATTTCGCAGCTGCGCGATTGAAAACTAAATGTTGCACAGGCTGGCGGTATATCGACAATACGTGCCGCCTCAGTATTACAAGCACGTATCCAAGGAGCTTTGCATATCCTCTTCTGTACTCAAGGAGCTGGAGGAAACCACAGAGTGTCTTATTAGCTTCCACAATACTCTGAAAAATGAAATTACCATCAACCAACAAACCCAAAATGACACATCTCAAGTAGACGCAACAACCGAACAGATGCTCAATGGCAGCGCCAAAGAACCTTTGAACTTGCTTCTCGGGTACATCCAATTGGCCGGCTATGTGACGTTGAATTATCAATTCGATGCCGACGCTGCTTCGAATCCAATGGATGCATTTTCCAAACATTCATCGTGGTGGCATAATAAGGACTACTCACATCATTATCTGGACAACGGCAAGGGCCCAGACGAGGACCTGGATCCACATGAACAGATCGCCAAGGTGCCGTTTGTTCGCCAACCGAAATTGGTCATAGGAGGACGGATCGCAGGTATCAACGATCTTCCCCTGGACGGTTCCAAAACGATCAATCGCAGTAACAGACATCTTCTCCAGGATCTCATTTGCACTTTCAATTCCTTTCCTACCCCTGATGGCACTCAAGACGACGAAAACTTCATTCCAGGCTCGGAATTGGTGGATGCCATAGTTCCCTTTTATACCACATCTCAGTCGATACTTTTCACAAACTTGGTGATGAAGCCAAGCGAGACAAAAACTTTCCATATAGCTTTCCCCAGCCCCAAAGGTCCACCTTCGTACAATTTCATGCTGACAGGTCCAGCATGCGACCAAGGATGGGTCAGTATACGATACACCATGATCGTTGGGTTTCAAACTGGACCTTCTCACGAACAAGAAAAGGCCGTTTATTTTCCACTCCACATCAAAGTTCCTAGAAAACCTGGTGACGAACGATGGTACCAGCCCAATTTTCTCAAGCAGACGGAAGTGAACAAAGACTGGGCCATTGAGTTAATAAATGAAGACGTCTCGAAGACACGAGGCAAGACTCCGGAACCTTCTGGGGAAACCAAGGAGGCATTTTTGGAAGATCTCCATCGACTTATCGACTCTGATTTGTACAATATGCCTCGAATGTCGACTGGCGAACGCAAGAAGAGCTTCCATGACCCGTCGAATGGCGACAAAAACATTATACCTCAAATTCCCGTGCATCATAAAACGAGCTATCAGATACGGGTCAATGCACAAGCGCTTTGTACCGTCCATTTCAGCAAGCCATACTACCAAGTGGGCGACAGCTTGGGGTTTATATTGGAATTGGAGCCGGTTTCCACCACCAGAATCGCCGGTTTCGTGGCGCATCTTGAAGCTCACGAAGTGTTCCACACTGGAGAAAAAGACGTTACCAACGTGTATCGTGTATCTCCACCAGTGAAAGGTAATACCCTCGCTGCCGCGTTTCAAAATGGGTCCTCAGAAGTGAGTGGTCAGATATACATTCCAACTCACTTGTGCCAGCAATTTCAGAGCTCCAATTTTATGGACTTGAAATATTTCGTCGTTTTCAAATTCAACATATTTGAGCTTGACGTGGAAGTCAAGGATAGTGAAGGTTACGATGTGTACAAGTATGGAGCCGAAGGTAACGAAACCACGTTTCGACTCCCGATAGTAGTAGTGGCCGGTATATAGCGAAATGAAAAGAGAAGAAGGACACAAAAAAAAGAGTGAAGAAGGGGGAAGCGGTCCTTTTATAGGCATTCTGGCAACTTCCGCTCTTGCAGAAAGAGAGATCCGGTTTGGTGGTGGTGATTTCGGGTTTGCAGCCGCGCATGCAGGTGCGGCTGTTCCTGCACCATCTACACATCTCATTACGGAGTTGCTTAAACCGACCATCAAAATGGACGCCAATTACGACCTGGCCGACGAAGAGCCTCGGAATTTCAATTCGGCCCATTATTCGCCGACAGAAGACCGGTTCATAAAGGACCACGATCTCAAGGTTCGCACGTTCGAGGCGCTTCATGGCCAGGAACATCCGTCGCCAGTTCGGCGCCGTCAAAGTGTCATCGATTTTCCCCACCGAACATTCGACCTAGAAGCTGCCCTCGGAGGTGGAAGTGGCGGTGGTAGTGTCGGTGGTAGTGCCGGTGGCAGCTCTGGTAGTAATATCGAGGGTAATACCGGGGATATTGAGACGCACCCAACTCCGTCGGCAGCGTCTCATGTGCATGGTTCCGGTCTGGTGGCTGCCGCATCTGCCAATGCATTCCCGGAAGAGTACGCCTCGGATGAGTTGATTGAGCTTTTTCAGAACGTGAAGAGCTGCTTGGACACGCGCCACCGGTACATGCAGATTTCGGTGCAAGACGATGCGTTAAACCCAAAAAATCAGGATGGTTGGACTATTTATCCGCCGCCGCCTGCGCCAACCTACAAATCCAAAAACCGATTTAATCAAGTTCAACATAAAAACCCCGAGGAGGAAAAGTTTGATTTTTCCATGTGTAAAATCCCCCAAATTGACGACGGAATTACCACCAAGGTTAGCGACGAAGGAGTATTCAAAGTATACCTCAAAGACTCGGATTCGGCTATTGTAGACCCGCCAACTCTCCGCGATTACTATTTGGATCTCGACAAAATCAACCGGATTTCATCGGACGGACCATCAAAATCGTTCGCTTTTAAGCGTCTCGAGTACTTGGAAACCAAATGGAACTTGTACTACCTTCTCAACGAATTTGAAGAGAACAAAAAATCAAAACGGAATCCTCATCGAGATTTCTACAATGTGCGGAAGGTGGACACTCATATCCACCATTCGGCCTGTATGAACCAGAAACATCTCTTGCGCTACATCAAGTACAAACTCAAGACGTGTCCCGACGAGCAGGTGATTTTCCGGGACGGCAAAATCTTGACATTGAAAGAGGTTTTCGAGTCGCTCAATTTGACCGGCTACGACCTCTCCATCGACACTTTGGACATGCATGCCCACACCGATACGTTCCACCGGTTTGACAAGTTCAACTTGAAGTACAACCCCATCGGCGAGTCGCGTCTAAGGGAAATTTTCCTCAAAACCGACAACTTTATCAACGGGCTGTACCTTGCTGAGCTCACCCAGCAGGTATTCGAAGACCTTGAAAGTTCCAAATACCAGATGAACGAGCTCCGAATCTCGGTGTATGGCCGGTCGATTTCGGAATGGGACAAACTAGCGGCGTGGATTGTCGATAACAAGCTTTTTAGCCATAATGTCCGGTGGCTCATCCAGGTTCCTCGGCTCTACGATGTGTACAAAAAGAGCCACACCATTGGAACCTTCTACGATATTATGAGAAACTTGTTTGAACCGCTCTTCGAGGTGCTGATCAACCCGCAATCTCACCCAAAACTCCATGTCTTTCTCCAAAGAGTGGTGGGTTTCGACTCCGTTGACGACGAGCTGAAACAAGACCGCCCGTTTCCCCTGCGCAAGTTTCCTCCTTGCACCCATTGGGACCTCCCTACGAACCCGCCATACTCCTACTATCTCTACTATCTTTATGCCAACTTGGTATCTCTTAACCAGCTTCGGTTGCGCCGGGGCTTCAACACGTTGGTTCTTCGGCCCCATTGTGGAGAAGCAGGAGACCCCCATCATTTGCTGAGTGCTTTTTTGACGGCCCATTCGATTTCCCACGGCATTCTTTTGCGGAAAGTTCCATTTCTCCAGTACCTCTACTTTCTTGACCAAATCGGTTTGGCCATGCTGCCGCTTTCCAATAATGCGCTCTTCTTGACCTACGACAAGAATCCATTTTACTCGTTTTTCAAACGAGGAATGAACGTCTCGTTGTCCACCGACGACCCGTTGCAGTTCTCATACACCAAGGAACCGCTCATTGAAGAATACTCGGTGGCCGCTCAGATCTACAAACTCTCCAGTGTCGATATGTGTGAACTTGCCCGGAACTCGGTGCTCCAATCCGGATGGGAAGATTCGGTCAAGAAACACTGGATCGGCAAAAACTACAAAAAAAGAGGCGTCGAGGGCAACGATTTGGAAAAGACGAACGTGCCCGATATCAGAGTGGAGTACAGAGAACACACCCTCCAGAGCGAACTCCACTTGATGAACCACTACACTGGGCTCAAAAAATCCTCGTAAGCGCATACGGTCACGTGACACACCACCCCATCTTTTATATAACTAAACCATAAATTCACTGCACTTCATTGCTCAATTGGATGTCTGACACGGTCAAGCTTCGTCCGGTAGGCGCCGCTGCCCATACACAGCTTCCAGTGGTGCTCGTAGTGGCCGGAAGTGACAGTTCTGGTGGGGCCGGAATTGAGGCCGATCTCAAGACCCTTTCTGCCCACAAAGTGTATGGAGCTACTTGTATCGCTGCAATTACTGTTCAGAACACCCAGGGGGTGCGGTCGATCGTGGAGACTTCCGGGGCCACAATCCGGGGCATTTTGGATGCGGTAATGGACGATTTCGGCCGCAAGGACGTGGCTGCGAAAAGTCCGCTTCGGGCAATCAAGACCGGAATGCTCACTCCAGCAGCACTCGAGGAACTTGCCAATATTCGGGACGAGGTGGACTCGCTTGGGATCAAGTTGGTGGTGGATCCCGTCATGGTGAGCACTAGTGGTGCGCGGTTGATGAGCGAAGACTCAATGGCTAGTTATCTTCGACTTATTCTGGGTTCTTTTTTGGTGACTCCCAACTACCTTGAAGCGCTTGAGTTGGCCAAAGCGGTCAATTTGAAGACGGACGGCTCCATAAACAGCATAGAGGAGGGTAAAAGATTTGTGCTAGAGCTCCGAAATGCCCTCAAATGCGATAATCTTTTGGTAAAAGGCGGCCATATTCCTGGGTTCTCTGGTGAAAGTGAACGTCGAATCTATGATTTTCTCAACCAAAACGGAAAATTAACCGTCTTCGAATCTCATTACATCGACACGAAAGATAACCATGGCTCGGGGTGCACTTTGGCTTCGGCGCTTTCTGCCCATATAGCGTTGAACCGGCCCGTCGAAGAAGCAGTTCCGCTCGCTCTTGACTACATTCACCATGCTATGAGTAACTTTGAAAAGCTCGGACGAGGTAACGGACCACTTAACCACACGGTGGTTCCTTGTGAGTCTATAGATCGAGTTTTGACCAGCTCAAAAGTTCCTGTGGCTGAAATTTTGGGAGACAAGACATTGTTCGAGTACTTGAAACTGCACCCCAAAGTTCGTGATGGGTGGAAACGGTACACTGAACACCCATTTTTGAAGTTATTGGCAACCAACCAGCTCGAATTTTCCCGGTTTCTTTACTACTTGAAGCAAGATTACTACTATCTTGCCAACTATGCTCAAATGCACGGGCTCGCAGCCGGCGTAGCACCGTCGTACAAACAGACCAAAGCCCAAGCTGATATCATTGGTTCTGTGGTTGAGGAGATAGAACGGCACAAGCAGAAGCTCTGTGACAAATACCATATCGATTACGAACGTGATAGTGATCTTGACATCGAACTTCATCCTGGTCCTGCTTGCTTAGCCTACTGCAACTACCTTATAAAAGTTTCCCGCCACGAGGATTTCTTGGGGATCAAAGTAGCGCTTGCTCCGTGCCTTCATGGGTACTATGAGGCTGGAATATACGGAAATCAGGTGCGTGAAAACCACGACGGAAGTTTGGGAGTTTTGAGCTCGACAGCTGAAAGTGAAATTTACGATAATTGGCTCTCGGATTACAACTCAGAATGGTATTTTCTGGCCCACAAGGAAGGAATGGATGCGATAGACGCATTGGTGAAGGACCAGACCATAAGTGTCACGAGAATGGACGAATTGGTAAAGATGTTTCTGGACGTGGTTGAGCTTGAAATCGGATTTTGGGATGAAGTTATAAAAGAAAATAAATAGATAAGCATAAAAAAGTATAGAATCAGTCTACAAAGAGGATCAACTGAAGACAAATTTCCAAATAAAATTCAGTAAACTTCAGAAAACTTCAGAAGAAACTCCACTAATAAAGTAGTTGCAATTGTGAGCCGTCCTGCACACATGCACCTGTGCCGAATCTCAACTTGTTCACTCCCCCCACCGTCATGTACAATCCATACCAGCAACCCAGCTACGGCGCCCCGCAGCAGCCACAGCAGACCGGATATGGGTTCAATGCAACTGGCGGAAACGCGATGCCGCAACTGCAATTCCAATCGACTGGATATTACCAGCAGCAGCCCACGTACCAGCAACCGGGGTTTCAACCTCAACAAACCGGCTTTCAACCGCAGGCAACCGGGTATCTGGTGCCGCAAACCTCATACCAGACAGGGTTTCAAGTGCAGCAAACCGGTTTCCAGCCCCAACAAACCGGATTTCAGCAACAATCGGCGGAAACGAATACCGAATTGAAGATCCCCAATATACGACTTTCATTCATCACCGCTTCCGACCAGTCGAAATTCGAGCACTTATTCCGGACCGCCGTACGGAAAGGTGAAACGGCGATTTCTGGCGATGCAGCTAGGGACATTCTACTTCGATCCGGTTTACCACCGGTAACATTGGCGGAAATTTGGTCTCTTTCCGATACCAATAAATCCGGTTCACTTTTATTCCCGGAATTCGCCCTTAGTTTGCATTTATGCAACTTGGCATTGAAATCCGAACCACTTCCCTCGGTATTACCGGAAAAATGGTCCAATGAGGTGCAAAGTTTCGTTGATGCCATCAGTTTTTCGGTGCCCGAGGATCCTTCCAAGATCTTGGCCAACACCCCATTTGCCAGCTTGGGAACCGAGGAAAAGACGTCGTGGATGGACGCTCCAGCTGCACCTTCGACTTCATTCCAGCCGCAGCTCACCGGATTTCAACCACCGCAGATGCCTGCGCAAAGAACCGGTGGTCAGATTACAGCTCAGAGAACCGGTGGTGGGTCGCTCATTCCACTTCAGCCGCAGCAGACTGCCGGATTAGTTCCGGCCGGACTTCAGCGGCAAAATACGGGGTATCAGCCGCCGCAACCTCTCCAGCTGCAAAACACCGGGTTTCAGTCGTCAGTTGGCCGCCAAAATACCGGATATCAGCCACCGCTCCAACAGCAAGGAACCGGATATCAGCCACTCAAACAGCAAAATACCGGATATCAACCCCCATTGCAGCAGCAAGGAACCGGGTATCAACCTCCATTGCAGCAGCAAGGAACCGGATATCAACCTCCATTGCAGCAACAAGGGACCGGATATCAGCCACTACAGCTGCAAGGAACAGGGTTTCAGCTGCAAGGAACGATTCAGCCGCAAGGAACCGGGTTTCAACCACAATCAACTGGGTTTCAGCCGCAACCAACCGGCCTTCTGCTGCAGCCTACAGGCAAACCCGGACAATGGGGGTTTGTTTCCACGCCTACAGGCGGCATTCCGGGGCTTTCTGCAATGGAACAACATTTTCTTCCGAACACTCAATTATCGTCCAATAACCTTCAAAATGCTATGGGAGGTTCGCTCAAAACTAACGTAACGTGGGCCATAACCAAACAGGAGAAACTGATCTACGATGGCATTTTCCAGGCGTGGGATAAACTGCGCCAAGGGTTTATTGACGGAGAAACAGCCATAGGCATTTTTGGCAAGTCCGGCTTGGCTCGTCCGGACCTTGAAACTATCTGGAATTTGGCAGATGGAGACAATAAGGGAAAGCTAAACAAGGACGAGTTCTCGGTGGCCATGCATCTTGTTTACAGACGGTTAAATGGCTTTGATCTTCCATTACGGTTACCCCCAGAACTCATTCCTCCGTCGAAAAAACACATCCAAGAATCCATGGATTCACTTAAAAATTCTTTAAGAGGTGGAAACAATAAGCCCAAGCGCACACAGACGTCCAGCTCGTTGTACAAGCACGACGACGACGACGTGGGGTATGTTTCGACGGCCAGACACAGAAAAAAGTCGGACTCTTCTTCGGGGTCAGGTTCTGGAACCATGTCAATTGAACAGCTTAAGAAAGAGATCCGGGAGAAAAAGATTCTTTTGGACGCTATGGACTCCGAGGACAGAGACTCGTCTGTTTTGAGCCAGCGGGACCGGGAATGGAACGAACGAGAGATCGAGTCTCTTAAGTTTCGCATTTTGCAGGCCCACAATAAACTTGGATCCAGTGGAATTTCGGGGCTGCACGAGGAAAAGGTTCAGCTTCTTGACCGGTTGCGCCATTTGACCCAAGACAAGATGCCGAAATTGATTTCCAACATCCATGTCGTCAATAACGAAATTTGCAGTCGCCAAATGAAAGTTGCAAAATTGCGGTTGCAAAAAGAACACCCTGATTGGGCTCCAGAAGCGTCTGACGCAGACATAGTTGGAACCGGACCCAACGGCGAGGTCACCGACTACGATAGAAAAAAGTTCAAGTCGAAACAGCTTTTGAAACGAAGAATGGCGGCGCTTTCTGGTGCAAAAAGCGGTTCTACCGATACAGCTGTGGACGACCAGCTCGCCAAGGCAACAGAAGATGCAAAGAACCTCGGCGACCAGCAAAGAAAGATGATTGAGGAAATCAGTGGCAGCATCAAGGATCTCGAAGATGGGTGTATTTCTGCGTTACAGTCCACCACTCGCGAAGACAGCTATGAGAAGTGGGAGAAGGGACAGGGAGTTAGCAGCGATGTAGCTGCTTTTATCAGGAGCTTGCCAAAGAGTGAGGGAAGCAAGAATGGAAGAAATGAAAAAACTCAGTCTCCGTATACTCAGCCAACAAAGTCTCAGTCTCAATCTGCTCAGTCCACTCAGTCTCAGTCCCAGTCTACTCAATCTGTTCAGACTCAGCCTGCTCAGCCAGCTACTTATTCGTCATACCTGAGTCCAGAAGACAGGGCCGCTTACATCAAGGCTCAAGCAGAAAAACGGATGAATGAGAGGCTTGCAAAGTTGGGTATCACTCGTAGAAAAGAGACAGGTTCCAAGGCACCTGAAGTACCCAAAGAGCCAGTGGAGGCACCTAAGCCCCAAGAGATTGAAACCCCCAAAGAAACCGAGACTCAAAGAGAAACTAACACAAAGAGTACGTCTCAAACTTCAAAGGCAGAACCACAAAAAGTTTCTGTTCCTCCAGCCATTCCTTCTTCTTCTCAAGCTCCAGCCATTCCTTCTCCAGCTATTCCTCCAGCGCCTGAGGACGACCTGGAGGATGAAGAGTACGCCGCCTTGATGAAGCAGAAGCAAGAAATGGAGGAAAGAAGGCTCCGCAAGAAAAAAGAAAAAGAAGAGAGATTGGCTCGGTTGAAGAGAGAAATGGAAGAAATGAACAAGGAAGAAGACAGCGACGAAGAGCCTGTCACTAGTGTTCCGACTTATACGAATGGAAGTGTGAAATCGTCGACTCAGCCAATTTCACAATCTGAAGAAGTTCCCAAAACTGAAGAAGAAAAATCTGGGGAATCTGAACAAACTGCTTCCAAACCTGAAGCTACTCCAACTGAACAAGCTCCAAAACCGGATTTAGTTCTGACTTCCGCTCAAAGCAAGGCAAACCCATTTTCCAAGAACAATAATCCATTCTTCAAGCCCACCCAAACACCCACTATTGATCCTAAGAAGGCAGCTGCTCAGCGGGACTCTCAGAGAGGACTTGGATCTGACGACTGGAGCGATTCCGACGACAATTCGAGTGACGACGACGGTCCAAATCGAGCTGGTGCTGCTAGGCTCGCAAGCATGTTGTTTGGGGGAATGGCTCCTCCACCAAGAGCCCCCACGATTGAAAAGGAGGAAACCGGGTCTAAAGAAACCGCGGAGGTTCCCCCACCTACGGAGGTTGCCCCACCCCCGGTTCCAGCCGCTCCACCCGCAAGTGTTCCTCCACCTATTTCAGCAGCCTCCTCTAAAGAAACCGATTCCGATGATGAGTGGGGGACTCCACTGGCTGAAGCTGCCAATGACCATGATGACTTTGACTTTGGAAATAACTTTGAACCATCAATGGCTCCTCTGCCTCCTCCAGTGCCTACTCAACACATTCCGGAACCTGTGACAGATGTTCCTCCAATTCCACAGTCGATTCCTCCACCTCCTCAGTCTTTCGCTGCTACGGTGGAGGATGCTCCTCCTCCACCCCCAATTCCTCTGCAAGTTCCTCCTCCACCACCTCCTCCACCTTCGTTATTCCCCACGGAATCATCGAATGCCCCTCCCGCACCGCCACCACCACCACCTCCTTCTGCCCCACTGGCGGTTCCTCCTCCACCGCCAATGGCCCCCGCCGCTCCTCCACTGGCTCCCGCTCCATCGCCTGGCGGTCCTCCAGGAGGTGCGCCAAACATCGGTGCTCTTTTAGGGCAGATTACTGGAGGAAAGTCGTTAAAAAAGGTTGATGATAGCCAAAAACGTATTGCTGATGGCGCAACCGTTGGTCGAGTAGTAGATTAGTTAAAAGTTATACATTTCGTTAATCGTCAACTATTTACAAGATATGTAGATGATGAATCAATCTTTCATTTTGCTTCTGTGTGGTTGGGAACAACAACTAGCTCGCTATTCTCTGCCTTCACCTCCACTTCTTCTCCTTCGCGAACTTGACCCTGAATCAACATTTTAGCCAATGGGTTCAAAAGCTTCTTTTGCAACACTCTGTTTAAAGGTCTTGCACCGTAAACCCTATCATATCCCAAATCACATAACAACATCTTTGCATCTTCCGTCAATCGAAGCTTGATACGGCGGTCACTTAACCTATCGCCTATCTCCAAAAGACGGATATCAAGAATGTTGCGCAACGACTTCTTGGACAACCGGTTGAACAACAAGACGTCATCGAGACGATTCAAGAATTCTGGTGGGTAGTACTGCTTCAACAATTCAGTAATTGCGGTTCTTGTCTCTGGTCCAATCTTGCCGTCATCTCCTCCTTCTTTGTCAGCAAGGAGAAGTTCTTGTCCGATATTGGAGGTCATGACGATGATAGTGTTGCGGAAATCAATGTGTTTTCCGTGGCTGTCCGTCAAAGATCCTTCGTCCAAGACCTGCAACAAAAGCTTGGAAACATCAGGGTGTGCTTTTTCAAACTCGTCAAACAAGACAACAGCATATGGTTTCCTCCGTACAGCTTCTGTCAATTCTCCGCTTTCTTCGTATCCAACATATCCAGGAGGTGATCCAATCAAACGAGAAACGGTATGCTTCTCCTGAAACTCAGACATGTCAAACCGAACCACCGACGACTTATCGTTGAACAAAAACTCCGCAAGGCTCTTTGTGAGCTCAGTCTTACCAGTACCAGTTGGACCAAGGAAGATAAAAGAAGCTATAGGACGTTTGTCGCTGGTCAATCCAGCACGCTGCAAACGCACAGCATCTGCGACAGCATGGATGGCTTCGTCTTGACCCACAACCTTCTGTTTTAAAAGTATTTCCATGTCGAGTAATTTGTCCTTTTCTCCCTTCATCAAGTTTGTGACGGGAATGCCAGTCATTTTAGAAATCACATTGGCAATATCGTCGGAAGTGACAGAGTCATGTAACAATGTTGAGCTCTTGGCGGCTGTTTCTGACTCGGTGAGTTCCTTAAGACGTTGCTCCAAGTGTGGAATTGTCAGATATTGTAACTCACTTGCACGACCGTAGTCACCAGAACGTTGACTATGGTCCAAGTCGAAACGGGCCTGTTCCAATTCCATTTTGGCGTTCTTGACCTCGTCAATACTCTGCTTTTCCAGCTCCCACTGTTTTGTGAACTCTTCGAGTTCGGCTTGTTTGGCCTTCAATTCCTCTTCGAGTTTGTTCTTGCGATCCACGGAAAGTTGGTCCTCCTCTTTGCGCAACGACTCCAACTCGATCTGAATCGTCATTATTTGTCTGTCCAACTGCGTGATGGCATCAGGCCGAGATTCGTGTTGCAAACGAAGAGTAGAGCAAGCCTCGTCAACCAAGTCGATAGCCTTGTCGGGCAAAAATCTGTCGGTGATATACCTGTGCGAGTAAAGCGCTGCCGTCACCAATGCACTATCGGTGATACGAACACCATGGTGTACTTCGTAACGTTCCTTTAAACCTCTGAGAATGGAAATTGTGTCTTCGGGAGTGGGTTCATTCACAGTGACAGCCGAAAAACGACGAGCCAAAGCAGCATCTTTCTCGACGTACTTACGGTACTCCTCAATTGTTGTGGCACCACAAAGTGACAATTTTCCACGGGCTAAGGCTGGTTTGAGCAAATTGGAAGCGTCTATGGATCCTTCTGCTTTACCCAACCCCATCAAAAGGTGGAGTTCGTCCACGAAAAGAATGACCTTTCCTTGCTGTTCCTCCACTTCTTTCAATATCTGTTTGAGCTTGGCCTCGAAATCACCCCGGAACTTTGCTCCCGAGATGATTCCTGCCAAATCAAGCGTAATGATCTTCTTGTTCTTCATGCTCTCGGGAACCTCTCCCTTCAATATCCGCTGTGCCAAGCCCTCCATAACTGCTGTTTTACCCGTACCAGCGTTACCTATCAAAACTGGGTTGTTTTTGGTTCGCCGGGAGAGAATTTGAATGGTTCTTCTGATTTCCTCATCTCTTCCAATCACGGGATCGAGCTTTCCATCCTGTGCTAGCTTCGTGAGATCGGTTCCATACTTCTCCAATGCCGGTCTGTCATCCTGCTCTTCTTTATTCATGGACATTTGCATTCTAGAACTTGGGGAAGAGTGAAAGAAGCGAATTGAAGGAGCTTGAAAAGGCGCCAATTTTGAAGTTTGAACTTGGTTCTTCAATAGACGAGTAGCAATTATTGCAGCCAGACCCATCCTGACGGGAGTGGCTGCTCTCCTTAACGCCAATTGTCCAGCAAGTTTATTAGCACGTAACATTAGCCTTGCGACCTTTCCGATAAAGATGCCATTTTTATCACCATTCGCGATCATGACCCGCGCTTATCTGCAGTACGGAGGAATTTTCGAGAACCATCTAGGACTTTTCGTGCCAGTAGTCTTCCGTGGAGTAACCAGGGTGGGGGACAAAAGGTGGGGGTTGTGTGGAGGCATTATTGCTGGAGGATGAAGATGCCATGCTTACATTGTAGCTGATTGTCGAGCCGGAATTGACAGAAACAGCGTCGGCTGTATGCAGGTCTGGAACCGGGACCGGATCCTGATTTAGTGGGTGCAAATTTGAATCTTCATTGGAGGCTGTAGGTGGATCAATTTGGTGGATTTCGATGGGCTGGTCTTCTGAGCTTGGAGTCACCAGCCATTTCGTGGCGTTTGGCCAAGTCAGCTTTCTTTTTTTCCACCACGCCGTTGGGGGCAGGGTTCCCAGGTTGCTGGCTACATCATCGGAACTCATACGTCGGCCGAGAACTCCGATAAGTTCGTGCTTCTTTTCGAGCTGGGCGATGTTGTAGATCCATTCCCAAGCTATGGTGAGAAGGGCAACATCCAAAAGT
The DNA here is from genome assembly GCA_030039265.1 of Naganishia cerealis. Taxonomy (NCBI): domain Eukaryota; kingdom Fungi; phylum Basidiomycota; class Tremellomycetes; order Filobasidiales; family Filobasidiaceae; genus Naganishia; species Naganishia cerealis. Next base: position 23,500 of record JASBWR010000124.1, on the reverse strand, counting down.
GAGGGTAATTGGTCGAGCCATAATCGCACCCACCATTGGTGACGAAATGTTGTCACTGAAAGCAAGTAGACCACGAATATGATAAGGATGAGGGCCCATGTGAACAAGCCCAAGCCCAAAGTGGGCAAGGCGTAGCTGATTTTACGAGGATTTTTGTCCAAAAATGTGAATTTGAACAACGCAGCCATGAACCAGAATTGGAGCACCAGATGAACAGACACGATAGAAGCACGCCAGGCATAAGAAGAAACAAGTTCCGAGTTGTCTGGACCGTCTACGACAGCATCAGCGTCGTCATACTTGATTTCAAACACGCCGTGCAACACGGTGAACACTACGATGAGCACGCTGCCCCCCACCGTCATAGCATATTTGAACCACAGCCGTGTAATCCGCATGACAATTTGCAAGTGAGAAAGATGGACAAGAAGCACCGCAATCACATTGCAAACTCGGTAAGCTTGTGTTCGAAACATGACTTCTCGAAAAACAAAGATATCTAGAGTGTCGTTGTAATACTCGTCCCGAGCCAGCTCGGTCACCTGAGTAAGCAATACCGTACAAACCACAGACGAGAACACGGTGGTAAGCTGGGTAAGAAGGGGTTTTCGTTTATGGCGAGGCAGCAAGTATAATAAAAGTGTGAGCATCCATAGCGAAACACAGACTCCAGATAGCGTGAAAAGAAGTGCCACAAATGCGTCGCCGTTGTCTCTTTGGCTAAAGGGGGGACTCAAACCGTTCGTCCATTGCTCCCACGACTCCTGGTTGTTGAAATATTCATCTAGAACTGCTGATAATTTGTCCACAGAGCAATTGGTAGTATAGTAAGCCGGAAGAAATTCGGTGGTATAATTCTTCAGCCACGTTCCATCGTAGTAGTCTTGAAACCTGATCGATCCGCCAGCAAGTGAGTACACAGAACAGTTCCCTACAAGCGGATCCAAGTCTTTTATGTCCAAATCTCGGAGCCCCATTTGAATGGAAAGGGCGGAAAAAGCTCCAAAAGTTGAAACTAAGCTGCAAAAATCAACTTGTGGGTATTTTGGAGTCCACTGATTTCAAAGATATCGTTTAAAGCACCTAAAAACGCCTAGAAAATAATTTATATGCTACTTCAAATTGCAGTGCCTGACCTTGAACCTGAGATAAGATGGTGTCTGGATCGGGATCCGTACCGGTTTTGGTGTTCGGGCGTGCATCACTTCGATTTGTATTCACCACAACAGATCCGATGGACCCCCACCAATTGGCCGGCCAGCTTGGCCAGGTGTCGCTCGACGGAAAGTCACGGAAGAAGCGGTCTGCACGTGCGTTTCATACCGACTTCAGCACCGGTCCCGAACTGGCATTTCCGACCCCACCAACCATCAACAATTCACCCTCGGTTCTTCATCAACAAACACCCTCGGTTTCTTCACCATCGACTTCTTCATTTGCTGCGCCCTACGGCGATAATGCATCTCCTATGCATGCATCGCACCCTGTACCTGCAGCGGTTGCAAATCCATCTCAGAACGATCTCTCGATCCAGACAAACAGGTACAATCATCAGAAGGAGTATATGACATCAGTGGATCTGGAACCGTACAAGTCGTTCTACACGTTTCATAATGTGGTTCCTCCAACTGCCGGCACTCAAATTCATACGGTTGACCAAGGAACCGCATCTGGAAAATTTATTCGTTCCACCATGTATAATGTTCCAGAATCCGAACAGCTTCGAGCTGCCACCAAGCTTCCTATGGCTGTCACAATTCGTCCTTTTGCACCGTTATTGGAAACAGAAGAGCCAATTCCGGTGGTGGATATGACGCAACTTGGTGATGTTCCAGGTGCAGATGCTCTAGATATAGGTCCCGTTAGGTGTCGAAGATGTCGTACCTACATGAACCCGGCCATGCAGCATACTCCCAATTACCGGTTCGTGTGTAATATCTGCCAGTTTCCGAATAATACTGTTCCTTCGGACTATTCGTCGATGATAAACCCACAAACCGGTACTCGAGTAGATGTTGCAATTCGACCAGAACTCCACAAAGGAGTGTACGATATCTTGGTTCCCAAGAGCTACAATGTGGGAGGCCCGGAAGTTATACCTCAAGTTCTTCACCATGTATTTCTTATCGATGTAAGCGAACAGAGCATTCGTCAAAACTTGCCGACACTTTTCGCCGATGCCATTCGTCTTGCACTTTACGGTGAAGCAGAAACGTTCAACTCCCGTGTTTGTATCATCACGTTTGACCGTCGACTCCAGTTCTACAATCTTTCGCCGTCACTTTCCACCACACAAATCAGCATTTCGTCGGACCTCGAAGACCCTTTCGTGCCGCTCAGCGACGGGCTTTTTGCCGACCCCGAGGAAAGCAGACATGTTATAGAGAACATGCTTGAAAACTTGGAGCTGTTACTGATGGAAAACAACGTTTATGCTGACCCCGAGCCATGTTTTGCAGCCGCCTGTCGCACCGCCATGCTTTGTCTTCAAAGTGTTGGAGGAGGAAAAATCACCTCGCTTCTTTCGACGCTTCCATCCTGGGGCCCTGGCAGTCTCCGGTTCAAAGACAATCGGGCCGTGGGCAAGCTTCTTTCTCCAGAGTTGGAAAAAGTGGTGTTCACTCCAGACAACGACTACTACAAACTTCTCGCCAAAGACTTTATTCTGCTGAATGTAGGACTCGACACAATTGTGGTTACACCTTCGTCGGTGGATCTCTCCAACATAGGGTGGCTCTGCTCCATTTCTGGTGGGTCTGTGTACCGGTTTCCCGACTTCAATTTTGAGCGAGACAGCAAAGTGGTTTCAGCCCAGTTTGTGAGCTGCGTGAACAAGTGCCGCGGATACCAAGGTCAGTTGAAGCTCCGGTGCTCCAATGGACTCCAGGTTTCACAGTACTACGGCACCTCGTCGGACGCTACTGCTTCTGGCTTTATGGGAACCCAGGATCCAGTGTTGCCTATTCTTCACGAAGACCAGTCGTTTACAGTTCTTATGACTTACGACGGGAAGCTCGATACCAAGTACGACTGTCATTTCCAGGCGGCTTTGCTTTACACCGATCCATTTGGTGTACGAAAAGTTAGAGTCGTAAACTTAGTTTTGGCCGTGAGCGAGAGACTTGAAGATGTTTTCAACTTTGTGGAAGAAGACTCGGTTGTTTCCACCATAGTGCGAGAAACCGTATCGCATGTTGGTGTACAAAGATTGCTTGAGCTTCGAGAGTCGGTCAATACAAAACTAGTCGACGTTTTCACCCAGTACCGTGCCATGTGTGAAGTCAACCGACACCAGCTGGGAGCCCCAAACCAATTGCTCTTCCCAGACTCATTGAAACATCTTCCCATCTACATGTTGTCGCTCATCAGAACCACCGCTATTCGAAACTCCAACACTTTATCTGCCGATGCCCGGCTCGCTTCCATCTACCAGTTGCTCAGAATGCCGGTAGAAAGATTGGTTTACACCTTGTACCCAGCATTGGTAGAGTTGCACTCTCTTCAAGACGACGAGTGTATGGTTCCAGACACCTCATCTAACCCAAACCACTTCATCTCGCTTCCAGAGTACAAACCGGCAACCTCCAAGATTTTGCAGCCCGGTGTATACATCTTGTGCAATGGTTCCCAGGTGTTTGTGTGGGTTCATCCTGATGCCAATGAGCTCTTGATCAAGGATTTATTTGGCGACCATATAAATTCCGTAAAAGATATCGATCCATTGATGGACGAGTTGCCAGACCTACCTTCTCATATTTCGCAGCAAGCCAGAAATTTGGTTCGTTTTTTCCAGAAAGAAATCGTGGGTCTTCCTTCGCTAGACTGTGCTGGTGTTAGAATAGTTCGCCATGGAATTGACCCTGGCGTCAATGCTTTCAGAGAAAGCTTAATTGAAGATTCTATTGGTTCGCTTGGAAATCTGTTACCACTGTTGCCAGACTATCTTAGCAATCTCCACAAGGCTATCAAGGTGAAGCTCGAGAACGACAAGTCTTCTGGAAAGGTAAAGAACTCTGTCAAGGCGGCGGAAGACCACTCGACGTTGGCACAAAAGTTGATTCAGTTTTAGAAAAATAAACTCTCACTTCACTTGAACCTCACCACCTTGACAATATCCAAAACCACCTCTCGTATATCTTTGCTTGTAGACCGCATTGCAACAGCAACTGCTTGTTTCAATTCTTTATCACTTTTTATCTTGTTCAACTCTTCGGTGCCTAGCTCTTCAGCAGCATACGAGACACCAAGCAAGATGAAAAGCACACGATGAACCAAATCGAGGCATTCTTCTTGGTCTCTTAGTATGCCTATAATGTTCGCTCGGAGCTGTCGCCATATGTCTGGAGTCTGTAAGATGATTTGGGACACCATTTGGAACTCAGACGCTGCATTGGCCATCAAACCAGCAACTGCGGTTTGCAACTTTTCATCACTGGAATTGAGCATTTTCACCATAAGGTCGAGTCTCTGCAAATTGGCAGGTTTTTCAACATTGAAAAAGTATACGAGAATCGTGGGCTCAGACACCAAATTGGACAAAAGTTCCCAAGTGGCTCGTTGAACATTTGGTGCATCAGAGTCGATTATGAAGTTATCTAGATAACCAATAAAAGTTTTAGATCCAATGAGTTTTTTAATATTGGCATCTTCCACAGACAGAACATTGGTGAGAGCTATAAGAGCCTCGTACTTGTCTTTCTGTGTCATATCCTCGAGGTAGTCCAGTTCCCGACTGGCTTTTATGCCATTATACTCCGAGATGTTGGGTCCAAGAAGCTCAATGAGAAACGGAACGCTGGTGGAGATATCGTACTTCTTAAACGCAAGCGCTGGGTTGACAGAAACAAGTATTTTTGCCAAAGTTCGCAAAGCTGAAAGTCTGGTTTCAATCAGAATAGTGTCGGGATTCGATGGAAGCGTGGTGGGACCAACCTTGCTGAAAGTTATCAAGTAGTTTAAAACTATGGTTAGGGCTCCTTGCTGCACAAGTTCTTGTCTGATTTTCTTCTCGTTGTTGCAAGAAATGGAAAAAATAATGCAAAGGACTTGGTTGATCGAGCTGGAAGATTCCTGGACGCTTCCGGCCATCACCTTCAATTTGGAGAATACTTCTACTATTTTGTAGTCTTCTAAAAGTGCTTTTGAGAAGGTGAGTACTTTCTCTTGATCGTCTTCCTCCTTCGAGGATGTGGGATCACTGTAAGATTTGAGGAAGCTAGCCGTTTTCTTTCTGTTGTTCGCTGTATCGGTCTTTACCTTGGCGAGGTTGGCTATAGTGGTGAGAATTCCATATACTAAAGTCGAATGAGGCTCCGCTTTTTTGAGTATATCGATTAAAATCGAAATGCTGTCAGCGTCTGAACGCAAAGATTCCTTGAAAGAACGATCAAGTGAGATGTAAGCTAGTGTCTCGACAATATGCTCTCGATACTTGCTGTTTTCTCGGAGCGCAGTGGTGATATTTGACAGGAGATGCTGGATAGTAACTTCTTTCTTGATGTCGGAATTTTTGGGAAAGCTATTCCACAACTTGACGATACATAGAGTGGACAACAAATGCAACTCCTCGAACGGTTTCTGGGAGAGTTTTGTTCCACTAATCAAGAATTGGATATAATTCTTGACGTTGAAATTTCGCAGTTCTTCGTCAATGCAAGATGTGCTAACTAGCCTTAAAACTTCACACACAGTTCTGTAATTTTGTTCATCTTCCAACACAGAAGCTGAGAGACTGGAAACATGGTGGAGAAGCATCTGTTTGCATTTTTCACTCATGTACATTGTAGATATGGGCACTGGCATAAGTGGATACAAGCTCTCCAACACTCGAACCAAATTCAAAAAAGTAGCTCTTTGGACACGAACCGGGTCTTCGTCGAGAATAAACTCCACGAAGACAGTTACAGTGTCTGTAGTGGGTTTCGGGGCCAATTTAAGACTCTTTATGGTGATAAGAAGAATTATTGGCGTCAAATTCAGTTGTTCAGAACCATTTTCTGGGCCTATGAAACTCAAAAGAACATCCAAATGGTCTGGCACCGTGACCTCAAACCTTTCTACCACCAGATAGTAGGCTGAAAGATACCATTGAGCAGACGAAGACACTTTGACCAACGAGATGAGACAACGAAGAACAGTTTTGGCGGTATCTCGAGCTCGTTCTGTGCCTGTTTCGGATATTACCGTACACAAGAACAAACCTCTGTTATCCTGTAGTACTCTGAGACCCTCTATGAATGTTGTAGGGTTATTTTTTAGTCTTTGAATCAAGTCCAGCGCAGCGTCTTTGGCTCGAATTGACCTTGAAAGTACGTTTAAGTCTCCCTTCTTTGGCTCATATGTTTCTGGGTGATCAAAGACCTCGAGGATCTGTTTATATGGCTCCTCGTCCACCGTGAGACCTTTTAGGTCCGGTGTCACAGACTCCACTTGATCCATCAATAGTTGATTTTCGCGACAGAAATGAGAATTGATAATCAAGTGAGAACAACATATCAAGGACCAGTCACGAAATAACCACCTTATACTCCATTTTAGTCCACCAAAATCACCACAACAACACTATCGTACTCGCTGATCACAAATATGGACACTACAACCGTCTTGGACAAGTATACACAGGACCTTTCCAACCTCCCGTTGGAAGTGAGGCACCTTATGGAAGAGATAAAAACTAAAGATACGCAACTTATGGACGCCCGAAGGCGGTACCAGTCCAAAGACAGTCAAATACACAAGTTTATAAAAGCAAATGGTACTCTTGTGAAACACCCGAAAGAACAACAACTATACCAGAAAATTGAAGAAGAAATGGAAACAATCAAAAAGATACAAAAGGAGAAAATCTTGCTTGCGAACACAGCATTGTTCTTGGTTTCCCGCCACTTGTTCAACTTTGAGACAGACGTGACAAAATTGGAAAGAGATGATCTCCTTCCACAGGTGGACCCGGAAGACGAGTCCGAGCTCAATGCTCTTGTAAGCGACTCGGGGGTTTCCACGCCTCGTGGAACCCTTTCGGTGACTCCCGCGTACGATGCTAGAGATGGCAGAGAAGGACTCCGTAAAGCTCAGCGTAGAAAGATGAATATCAAAAATATGCGGATGCGCCGTGGACGGTCTGAAGAATATGACGAAATGGACGATTCTCGCCGGTCGTCTGTGGACGGCAGACACAACGAGGACGCGGACAATAACCTCTACTGTTTCTGCCAGCGGGTTTCTTTTGGCGAAATGATTGGATGTGATAATGACGACTGCAAATACGAGTGGTTCCACTGGAGTTGTGTGGGCATCACATCTCCGCCAAAAGACGACGAGATATGGTACTGCCCCGACTGCTCGCCGCGCATGGAGAAGCGAAGAAAGAAGCGGAAACTCTGAAGCTTTAAACTTTATGGCTCTAGTAACTAAGGTTGTGGTTTCGTTTCACACCCAAACACCACGAACACTTCTCGAATTCTCACCACTCATCTGAATCCATAATGCTCTCCATACGAGCTCTGCGTTCCATATTGTTGCGACCTTTGGCGTTGCGAGCATTCATACCCCCCACTCGGCTAGCTGTGCCCACAGTTTTTGCATCGGTTAGATGTGTTAGTTTTGCTCGTAACCCCAATGAGCTTCGAGCACAAATCGAAAAAAACATCATAAATTCGCTGGAAAAAGTGTCTAAAGACATTGTAATTGACGCGGTTCGAGCATGCAAGAGCTCGTCACAGATGCAAGAACCCTTGGCGTTAATCCAGAAGATTTTGGAAAGCGACAAAGTTGTCTTTGACGAAACTTTGCTCCGTGAACTTTTCCTTTTACGGCTTCCCACCTCGGCAAACATAGCCTTGATTCGTCAGTTCTACGTCCGCAATCCCGGGAGCGAAATCACCAAGTCTACGGCTTTGATACCCTTTCGGTACTGTCTTTTTGAGGGCGACTTGAAAGATGCATTAGTTGTCACCGACCTCACCACGGGCCATCCTAATTATATCAAGAAGAGAAGCGCGGAATTACGATCTGGGATCATCAAGGTGGCTTCAACCGCTATCGGAATCACTCTTTTCTCCAAGTTGGGCGTGCAGGCTCTCATAGACGAAGGCATACTTGCCGACAGCTGGCGGCATCTCAGTTCCATAAACGCCATGATAATTACATATCTTCTCAACTCTTCGTTTTTCGTCACCATCGTTCGGTTCGGACGTCAAATGGCGTCGGCGGGAGGTGACTACTTGACCTGGCAAAAGGGAACTTTCTACACCCATTGGTACAAGCATGCAGACGAAATGATGATGTGCGCTAGAATTATGGAAGCTGACATTGCCATAAATGGTGGTGGTCCTTCTGGCGGTGCTGCGTCTCCAGAACTCGTAGAGGAATTGTGCCGTACAGCCGAACAGGTGGAGACTCACACCTTGCAACCAGGATACACTCGAGATGGAAAAAGGATCAGGCTTCTTGAACCCAGAGACAACCTTGAGGATCTCAAGATGCAGGCGTACTGGATGAGCGGTGGAGATGGTTTCGAGTGGGTAGAACCCGATCAAGACCCTGCCACGATAATGTGGAAACAGCATTTGCGCGGAGGTCAAGTGGAAGGTGATTCTCGACAGAGTTTGAAGTGGGCTGACGAAGTGACGGGGCATGTAAATAGCGGGAAGGAATAGCACATACAATTACATTTTTATTCTATGACTACTTATGCTATGGTACCTCTTCATTTGTCTCTTCGTTTTTCCATTTCCACCTGGGCACCAACCGAATATCGTAGTCGGTTTCTTGTTTTAATTCCTCCCATGGTTCAAAGTTCATCCAAACCATTTCGAAATCGTCGTCGGTTTCCATTTGGTGGTTTCCGAGTTGAAGATGTGGTTTGGTGTAGTCTTCATTATAATGGACTGGTCCTTTTCCCTCCAAAATGAGATCAATTCTGGAGCCCTTGTTGATTTCAGACACATCTTTCAAGTCGTTCTCGAGGAGATTTCTGTATTTTTCACGATTTGTGGTTCTTATTTTCGCATGAATTTCACTGTAGCGGCCCTTTTCGGCGAGTTTACGAAGAACGGCAGAATGGCCCAAAGACGACTTTTCGCCATTTTTTGCTGCTGCGTCGACAGTATTGATGTAGTTATTGGCGTTCATTAGCCACAGTTCGGTTTTTTTCGTCCACTCGGTATAAGGCATTGGAGAAAAGTAGCGATATGCTCCAAACCACCAGCTGGGTTTGTCGCCATTTTTGACGGCTAGACGTCGGTATAACCTGGCTTCTTCTGCCCATGGATCGTAAGGAAGCAAGAGTCTTGTAATCTCGAGTCCAGCAGTAAAAATCATGTAGCTTCCACCAAGAACACATGACCATTTTGCGGTCCGACGACTAAAAGTGTTTGGAATTCCCATCGCTACCAAGTTTGAGCGTCGAAGAACCCTCGCCTTATGGAATCCAAGTATCCCTATAGCCACCTGGAGCGTGGTTAGCATCGAGAGTGCCATTTTGTTGTCTGAAGCTGGCACCAATGGGCCCCAATGTTTGAGCCCAACACTAGGATTGCGAGGAATGAGTGAGGCAGGATCAGGAATGGTTATTGTAGATGACGAGCTGGAGGAGCCAGTCGGCGTGGAAGACAGCGAGCCCGAAGACCCTGCTGGAGGAATATAACCGCCCATGAGAAAAGTTGGGAGTTATGAATGAAAAGTGAAAGTTTTGAACAAGAAGTGAGCGAACAACTAGTGCTTTATATCAGCAATTGAAAGGTATTAGACGACTCTGGGTTGTTCCGGGTGTTCCAAAGACCACGGGTAATGTTCTGAAATGGGGGTTTCTGCAATAATTTGCTCAAAATGGTGTTTAAACGTGTACAAAAAATCAGTTGATATTTTTGAGCAAGCCGTGAATCGTAACTGTTTAATCCAGATTTCAGCCTGAACGTTCAAACAATGCTATAAATAAACTGGACCACTTTCTGCGCTACCACAATGTCTATAAAGTGGCTAGGTCAAAGGTTCAAGATGTGGCCTAAAGTTTAAAAGGAAGACGAATTCGCAATCGAATTTCCAGAATTTACAAATGGGTGCGAATTCGCGGCATTATGTATTAACCTCTACCGTTTATAGTTTATGCCTCGTTGGCGTACAAATCCTCTTTCAAGTCAATGCCCAACTCTTGTCTGATGTCCTTCAACTCTTCCAAGTAAGCGGCATATTGCTCTTTGTTTTCAACCTTGTGCTTCAATGCCTCAAAGGTTCTGACGGCAGTAGGGTAATCGTTTACTCTTCTACAAGCCTGCAATGCTTTTTCAATGACTGCTGGGGCAGGCACCAAGTCGTAGGAGAAACAGTTGTTCAAGATTCTCTGGACCTCGAAAAGATCGTATGCGTCTTCGAACTCTTGTTCGTACCTGAGTTAGTATTGGAGACAATTAATGGAGTGAGATAATGGGCTGGGAAAGTTAAGGTGAAGTAAAGGTCAGGAATATGCACTTTGTGGTAACAATTCTTTCTGTTTTCTGCTTTCTTTCCACATGCTTGCAGTTCGAAACAATATTTTAATGCTGAAAAATTCACCACTCGGAACACACGGAGACTAGAATATGACTTTTCGCTTCATTACTCTTCATTATTCGTCATGTTTCTTCAAAATTATCATCTCTTATTCTTCATTTTTTTTCTTCTTCACTTTTTTCATTGCGTTGTTCTCAACTTGTTCTTCGAGTTGTTCACCAAATTCCAACCTTTTTTCACAATTTCCGCCTATATCGACCCCCCCTCTTTCATCTAAACACATCTATACTTACCTAGCAGTGAACTCTTCAAAAGTTTCTTCATGGTGTTGCCCAGAATATTGTCTAACCGACATCCGAGAAGCCAAAGTGGGCAAAGGTCTGGCCACAGAAACCATTCTGGAAATGGCACCCGCCTGAGCACCAGCTCTAGCTCTCAATGCAGCACGGATAGAAGAAGCAATCATTTCACAATCAATCGACGCAGTGATAATTCATCGAGTCCGTTATTGGATCGTACGAGGGGCGTGCGCGCACCGACGGACACATCGGTGCACCAGCGGTATCCGAAGGATTCACGGGCCGAGAGGCGACGAGTTGCAACTAACAAAAGTTGCTAAAGGCTAATTGAGCTGAACTGTTTACTGAGAAAGATTCGTGGTGATTCCACCACCTTGTGCCATCACCGCCGTTTCCACCAATCACAGACCTTGTAGATGTGGTGTATGGCTGTGGCGTGTGCGCACCAAAAATTCAAAAAAAACTCAACTCTCACCCCTTTGTCAGCTCTGATAAATCGCGTAAACAGCATCCCACTGGTGGTGTTTATTTTGTCATCGTTTACATAAGGCACAGCAACTTTTGCAACCATCACCACCATGAACGCCAACTTTGAAGGCTGGCCCAAAGAGGAAACCACAGCAGAACCAGGAGAAGAGCAAATAGATCCTACGTTTGCTCGACACCAAGATGCCGATTTTACTACTGTAGATGCAGTTACTGCAGCAGCTGTTGCTAATGCCCAGCATCAGGGCACCGGTCCACGTGACGGTCCCCAACACCCAGATCATCATCATGTTCGGGGCGGACAAAATGTCGACAAACAACAGCAGAGAGATGCCATCCAGCAGGCTGTTCGGGCCGCGCACGACCAGGACGTTGAGAAGGCCGCTGTGAACCGCGGCAACCGTCCTGTATCTAACACGAAACGGGCTGCGCAGAACCGGTCTGCACAGAAGGCGTTCCGTCAGAGGAAGGAGAAGTATATCAAGGATTTGGAGGCCCAGGCTGCTGAAGTCAACCAATTGAAACAGACCATCGAGGAATTGAGAGCAGACAACCTTCAATTGAGAGATTACACTTTGGCACTTCAAAGTAAAGTGATTGAATTGTCGCCTGCTAGTGGAGGTCAGCATCCATTGGGCCCAGGGGCCGCGTCGTCTGGCCACGATCTGGCGTCTGTATCGGTGCCCACGCCTCCGGCGGCTGTGTATAACCATAGCGGTGGCCGGGTGTTCAGCGGTGACAAGTAAAAAATGAGAAAAAAAAAGAGAAAAGAAAGAGAATAAAGGAATTGAGAGATCGAGGAGATTAAGAGATCAAAGAGATTGAGCGAAGGTGTAGTAATAATTATGAAGATATAAGTGGAGTGTAGAGTGTAACATTTAGTATAAGGAGAATAAAGCACAGACGAGTGACATTAGAGGACTAGGTGTCTAAGGCTTAGAAGGGAGTTTAGACACAATTCTCTTTCAGAAGACACAATAAAATATCATCCACCAGACTCAGAAGACTGACAAAGCTTTGAACAATTCGTGGCTTGCGCTTCAGATCAATTTCTATTGGCTAGAATTTCATCAATTTTCGCAGCCATTGGTGCAGCAGTTATGCATGTTTGACAGCCTCGTTGCTGCACGTTGACGCATCAATTTGCAACCATTTCATCAAGCAACTAACGATCCTAACAATGTTTTGTTACGCTTCTCTTTTTATTTCTCTCTTCTTATTTCATTCTCCGTCTTCTTTTCGCCAAGAATTGTCGTTCCTGCACCAGCACCATTTCAAAAATTTTCAGCAACAATCCCATACCATGTCTGAATTATCCCACCCCTCAATTAAAGACGGCTGGTTCGCCGAAGTCTCCGACACCATGTGGCCCGGCCAGGCCATGTCGTTGAAAGTGGAAAAGGTGTTGCACGTTGAAAAATCAAAGTACCAGGATGTTTTGGTTTTCAAGTCCACCAACTACGGCAATGTGTTGGTTTTGGACAATTGTATCCAGGTGACCGAAAGAGACGAGTTTTCGTACCAGGAGATGATTACTCACTTGGCGCTCAACTCCCACCCAAACCCAAAGAAGGCGTTGGTTATCGGTGGTGGAGATGGAGGTGTGTTGCGGGAGATCTTGAAGCACTCTTCAATTGAAGAAGCTTGGCTTTGTGACATTGACGAGACAGTTATTGAGGTTTCGAAAAAGTACTTGCCGGAAATGTCCAAGTCGTACCAGGACCCAAGAACCAAGGTCCATATTGGTGACGGATTCAAGTTTTTGGAAGAATACAAAAACCAGTTTGATGTCATCATTACCGATTCGTCGGACCCAGAAGGACCAGCCGAGTCTTTGTTCCAGAAACCCTACTTTGAGTTGTTGAACGGTGCTTTAACCGAAAAAGGTGTTATCACCACCCAAGCTGAGAACATCTGGCTCCACATGGACATCATTTCCAAGTTGAAGAAAGACTGTAAGGACATCTTTCCAGTGGCTGAATACGGCTACACCATGATCCCAACCTACCCCTCGGGCTCAATTGGCTTCATGGTGTGTTCTAAGGACAAAAATGCCGTCGTGACCAAGCCAGCAAGGTTCGAATGGTCCGATGACTTTGTCAAGAAAAACTTGAAGTATTATAACAAAAAGATCCACGAAGCTGCTTTCGTGCTACCAACTTGGGCTGACAATGTATTGAACCAGGACTGACGTTGCTAATTTGATTAGTTACGACGTTACGAATATAGACAGTTCAAGAAATTGTAGGAAGTGAATAATCAGCTGAGAATTCGTTGAAATTCAGTTGAGATTCAGTTGAGATTCAAGTTGATCTCTCTATTATTTCTCAATTATTTCCCTATTATTTCTCTATTTCTCTCTATCATCCTATTAATTTCCAGAATACTTTGATCTGGCTCTAATCTTGGGCCCGAGTAATGCAAATGTCACAGGAATTGCAACCATTCCAAGTGATATGAAACCAAGCACTGAAGAGCCCCAGGCAACAGGAAACTTTTTGATTGCAAGGTTATTGAACAATGCCGAACCAAAAAGTGGAAAACAGCCAGCAATTACTGATCTGAAAAGATCGTTACCAGCAAACACAGAAGCCATGTATCTTGGGAAAGACATAGCCATGTAGTTGAACAATGTCTGGAACACTAAAAATGCTCCAGTACAGAATACGGCTGCTCCCATAATAGGTCCCATCCAGTGGTGTTGAGGATTAGCACTCCAGCCAAAGATGAAGATTCCAATGGGCATCAACAAACTACCAACAATAGCAACTGGAAGGAACACTTCTGGAGTGATGGTGTCGCCTTTTCCATTGAAAAACTTTTTGGTGAATACTTGGTAAATTACCGAGATGTAGAATACGGCTCCCACCAAAACTCCAATCATTACACTGACATAGGACACTCCCAACTCCACCAAGGTGAACCCATAGGTCTCCACAAACACAATTGGGAATGCTTCGAACCACAAGTACATAATTGAGTACACCAAGGAAATGTAGAGGTCGATCAGAAGCACCACTGGCTCGGTGAGCGCAATTTCAAATGGTCTCCAAAGAGTATCAATTGCAAGCTCACGAACAGTCATGTTCTTGTTTTCAATTTCTCCCTCGCTCATGATATTCTCGTTACCTGTTAACGCCCGCAATCTTTGAGCTTTCCGACGTAAAAGTGTCTTTCCATATGACTCAGGAAGAAGAAATCCAAGAACCAAAAAACAGGCTCCAGAAATAATCATCATGAATCTAAATGGCCATACCCAGTCGCCGTGGCTTCCATTGACCAATACTGCTCCAATCAAAGGACCCATTGAGGGACCACATACGGCAGAAATACTCCACGAAGCAATGCCCACGGGCATATATGGTAGAGTCACCACATCTCCAAAACTAGCTACGCCAGTAGCCAAGGCAGGTGAAGCGAAAATTCCGCTCAAAAACCGGAGAACACTCAAAGATGCAATTGAGTGGGTTCCAACTCCAAAACTTTGTGGGATTTGAAGAATGAAGAAAAAGAATAATGTGATGATGTAGATGGAGGTTCTTCCAAAAATGGCATTTTCTGACATGGGAGACAACACCATAGGACCCAAACCGTACCCAATAACAAACATAGTCAATGGAAGCGTAGCTTTGACTTTCGTTATTCCAAGATCCTCCATAAGATAATCAATACCTGGAGTATATATTGCCGAACCCATGTACACCGATAATGTCAAAAATGCAATTTCTCCCGCAAAAATCACTTTTTGTAGAAGCGGCCAGTTGTAAGGGTTTTCGGGATCATCAGGACCATCCCAATCCACCACAATGAGCGAATCATCAGCTTTTACTTCATCAATTGCAGCAATTGTGGACGAACTGGAACTCGATGAAATCGACAGTTCAGACAGTTCTTGTGATTCTTGTGTCACTGTAAACTCATTCTTCTCACTTCCGCTCAAATATTTAGTTGGTATTTCATAATCTGGTTGTTCTTCTCTATGATTGAAATATTTGTGCCCAGACAAGTGGTATACTATGCGGCCCCAAAAACTATCTCTGATGAATTGGCTGTTCATTATGTGAATTAGGGAGTTTGTAGATGGGATAGCTGCTAGAGCAATTCCTTTTTATACCATGATACCTTTGTAATGTAATTTTCGAGATTACAAATGGAAAAAAAGAATATTCTTCGGGCTTGCCCAATGGGGAAAATCGCTGCGACCCTTTGCTGTCAAACACTAAATTTGGCACAAGCTATGGGAGCAAAAATCAGCCAAATTATTGGTTTCGAAGCCTAGAAGAGAGTCACCTACACTCCTGATTCTTAAAAACTACCTACATCTTTAAGAATAAGAAAGCAAAAGCTGAAGCCTGGAAAATGGTGTTTTCGTTATTACTCATCAGGCCAAGCATTTTCGCAAGGGCGCTTCGGCTTTGCCCAATGCGGTAAGTCCTTACAGGTTCTTCAGCCGTCTCCTGCAAGGCTTACATTCCTCGGATAGATTCCTCGTGGGACACAGATCACGTAATTGCCAATGAAGATATATCAGGAGATAAGTTAATGTCATGAGATCAAGAAATAGGAGGTGAGTTGCATTAACTTGACTTGAAATTTAAATTTGCAACATAGTGAAGAAGTGAAAGACTTTTTAGATAATGGTGATAAGGAAACCAGGTGATCAGCAGATATAATCCCATTGGGTATGGTGTAATGCTGAGATTTTCTCAAGTTTTCTCTTGCTCTCAATCTCTCTTCTTTTTGTGTATGTCACACAGCCACACCACAGGAGCAACGAGAAGCTGGTATCTCCGCCAATAATTAGTAATCTCATTGGTAGATATTGGTGGTTATATCTAAGCTTATTATGGGTTGCTAACAATCGGGTCTTTGTGTAGCTATGAAACATTATCTGTTCTGGCGCAGGAAGAGATGGAGTGATCTTTCACTTTTTTGGTAGAATAAATAGGACCCAGTTGTCGATATGGTTGTGACATTTGCAGCCACAGATGGCTTGAAAATGCACTGAAACCGAAGATCATTTCAAGAAAGCAGACCAGAAGTATGATATTTCATTCATTGCAATTGCTAGTCGCCAAGCCAAAATGTTATCGAATTGCCCAATTGATCTCTTAGTTGAATTGAACAAAGAAAAGCTGGAACGCGCCTTTGACATTCTTATTCTTGTTTCCGCTTAATCCTTCGATTTAATGTTGCCCAAAACTCATAATTTTTCTCCTATAAGATTTACCATTTTTTGGCCTTTCCACCTCGAGAATCTGGTTGAATGTCCAAGCGCTTGGAATGGTTCCTTAAAAGTACCACAGACTGTGGTTATTGTTCTCTGTGTAGTGGACCTTATTGCAAAAGGGACTTATTTTGCAGCCATCTTTCAGAATCCTTTTTGGAAAGTTTTAGTACTCAAATGAGTAATGGGCTTTTTACACGTTTACTTTGTGTCATTTAGTGATTCCTTTGATTTCTCTGGGTACTTCTTTCATCTTGATATCATATTGCTGTGGCAGCGGTATTTCGCAACTGGCAGATGGCTCAAGAATTATACCCAAATGGGGATATTATATAAAGTTTTAAGTTGTAGCCCACAAATTGAAAACTAGGTCGAGGAGATTCCTAATCTGAAAGAACAATACAAGATACCTGAATATTGGTCGAACGGTGAGAGAAGCCACAGCGTCGATAGTCTTGAATATCCTATTCCAGCGCGCGCCGCACCGTGCGCCGCACCGTGCAACCATCCAATATGGTGTGGGTGAGTAGTACAATCCGGAGGTAGCAGGTGATATAAAGTACATGAACGTTGTTAATTCTACATCTAATTCATTTGTATTTCATTAAAAGTCTTCAATTGGTTTCTAAAAAAATAATTTTAATTTCTCTCTCAATTAGTGGGCGAAATGAAAGTCAAGTCGCTTGTTTCCCGAGTCTTTTGTAGTACGCATGTAGTGATCTCTCTCCTCCAACGACATTGAAGACCACTTTTGGCTTTTTTGTCTGTTGCGCACGATATAGTATGCCTTTGTGAAAAGAAGCACCGGAATAATTGCAATTGCAATAATGAACAATTTTTTGTTTCCCTGTCTAAAAAAAGGAGCATCCTCTTGGCGGTAGATGTTGGCACTGAGAATTCCTCCTATTTGCACCATCATATTGTAAACAGCAGATCCGACAGTACGGCTGCGAATACTATTGGCATTTCTGGATACCCATGCCACACATATGGCATGAATATAAGGTCCACCAAGAAGAAGTGTAGTCACTAGCCAGGTTCCCCAGGCATTGGTCATGGAATTTTTCCAAAAAGCCAAGATGCCAATTAAGGGTATTGTCCATAATGGAACCACAAATGCCAATAGAGCCTTTTGACCAATTCTTTCAGATAGTTTTGTAACCCACAAAAGTAACACAGTATGGAGTATTTGATGAGGAATGGCTAGCAAGTTTGTACTGAAGGTGGAAAAACCCATGTTTCTCAACGCTACAGCTAGGTACTTGTCTACCGCACCGGTGGGAATAAACGCTATGAGACCAATGGTGTAAATTGGCCAAAGATCAAAGTCAAGCAAAGATTTCACAATGGAACCCAAAGTTAGGGATTCTCTATTGTTCATATCGCCCTTGGAAGGATCATCTCGAAGCACCCTATTAACGACGATTTTTTCTTCTTTTTCTGTAAACCAGCCGTGCGGGCTGAATGCCGTTCTGGTGTGCACCGCCAGCGGTACCATGAGATTGTATGAGACGGTTCCAATTGCAAGAGTTATCAGTCCCTCGACTGCAAAGAGCCATCTCCAGCCCTCTATTCCAAAACAGCCTCGCAAACGAAGTACAAAATATGCCATTAGGTGGGTTGCAATTTGAACTAGTGAAAGGGTGGACCAGAACCAAGATAGGCGAATGGGTAACTCTGTACTTTTGTAAAAATACGAAAGCCAAAGTACCAATTCCGCAACAAAGCCTCCCTCCAATGCTCCAATTAAACCTCTTGTAAAGTAAAATGTCCATTTTCCTGTTATTGCGCTCTGGCAAATAGCCACTATACTCCATGCGACCATTTGTGTTGGAACGAAAATATCGGGACCAAACTTTTTCGATAAAAGCTGGGAAGGAAGCTCTGCCAAGATGAAACAAACCAAGAAAATAGTATTGCCTGAATTGTAGTTTTCAATACTAAGACCCAAATCGTCCAAAAAATTGTCCGAGATGGCCTGGCCAAGGTTCCCACGATCTATCTGGAGTCCAGCAAACATTATACAAGCCATCAATGCTACCCGAAAGTCCAATATTTTGATAACTTCCTGCTCCTCGCTTCTACTCCATTCATATAGCGGATCAAATACATGCCGGCATTCATACTTGGTGCTTTCGTATAACTCGCGATAGTAGTCTGCTACTTTGAGATCAGCAAATGGATTAGAATCTTCATATTCAGATTCAAAAGATGTGATGGATGTAGAAATTCTGTCTTTTTTGTCAGAGGTGGAGCCATAAAAAGTGGCCATGTCAGTAGAGCAAGAAGATCAACCCCTGATTTGATCCGGCCAATTGTGGAACTGTGGCTCTATTGCACGTTGCGAATAATGCGAATAAAGAATGCGAATAATGGAGATGAATGCGAATGTGAATAAGAAAGATGTAGCTCGAATTTTCCTGAAACACATTATGTGGTCCTTTCATACCCACAGATACCTACAATCTCCTCTACAGCTTCCACCCTCACTTTTTTCCGTCTCAATTAATGGCTGCAAATTTCTCTATTCTCATACATCTAGTGAGAGAATCTAAAATCAAGTCTCTTATTTCCCTCATCTTTTGTATTTTTGAGGTACTCTTCCTTCTCTTCAGCAGTAAAAGAGTTCCATTTGGCCTGTCTCTGTTTGTTGCGGAAAACATAGTACGCTTTAGCAAAAAGTAACACCGGAACCAACGCTATCGCAATGCCAAATAGAGTCCTATTTCCACGGCGATAGATGGGAGCATCATCTTTGCGGTAGATGTTGGCACTGATGATGCCTCCAACCTGTACCATCATGTTGTAAACGGCAGAACCCACCGATCGGGTTCGAATACTATTGGAATTTCTGGATACCCATGCCACACAAATAGCATGAATATACGGCCCACCAATCAAAAGGGTAGCTACCGTCCAAGTTCCCCAAGGGTTTTTCATGGAATCTTTCCAGAACGCTAACACCCCGATCAAGGGTATGGTCCACAATGGTACTATCAATGCCAATAGAGCCTTTTGGTTAATTCTTTCTGAGACCCACGTAGGGATCAAGAGCATGATAATATGAATTACCGCTGCGGGTATCGTCAACAAATTTGTGTTTAAAGTGGAAAATCCCAAGTGTCTCAACGACAACGTCAAGTATGTGTTGACTGTACCGGTGGGAACATAGGCAATTATACCAATGGCATAAATTGGCCAGAGATCATAGTCGCTCAACGATTTGTAGATCCCCCTCAAAGAAAGCGCCTGTCTATTGTGCATGTCTCCCTTGGATGGGTCGTCCCGAAGAACTCGATTAACCACGATTTTCTCTTCCCTCTCGGTAAACCAGCCTTTGGGATGGAGCTTGTTTCTGGTCTGCACAGCCAGCGGAACCATCAAGTAGAACGAAGCAATTCCAATCAAAAGCGTAAAGAGACCTTCAAGGATAAAAAGCCATCTCCACCCTGCCATTCCATGGACACCACGCATGCGAAGAATTGCAAATGCCAAAAGCGCAGTAACGATCTGAACAAGCGAGAGGGTTGTCCAGAACCACGACAACCTAATTGGAAGTTCTTTGGACTTGTAGAAGTAAGTAAGCCAAAGAACCAAATCGGCAATAAATCCTCCTTCCAATCCACCAATTAAACCACGAGTAATATAGAAAGACCATTTTCCACTGAGAGCACCTTGTGTCATGGCAACAATACTCCAAGACACAATCTGGGCTGGCACGAAAATATCTGGACCCAATCTTTTCGATATGAGCTGCGAAGGAATTTCCGCCAAGAGAAAGCACACCAAAAAAATGGTATTTCCCACGTTATAGTTGTTGGTTGTAAGCCCCAAGTCGGTCAAAAAGTTGTCGGAAACAGCCTGCGACAAGTTTCCTCGGTCAACTTGCAAACTCACAAACATAATACAGGCAGTAAGAGCCACTCTATAATCGAGCTTGCGTACCAATTTTTTCTCTTCTTCCGGAGTCCAGTCAAATTCCGGATCAAAAGCGGCCCGGCACTCATATTTCGAAGCCTCGTACAACCCTCGATAGTACTCTGCAACCTTGGGGTCAAGAAAAGGGTTGTCATAAAAAGTTTCCTCAGAGTCCAAAGACTTGACTGAGGTGGAAACCTCGAGTTTCTGTGGTGGTACTGGATCTTGGCTCATTAGTTAGTACAGTTCTGGGCAGTGGTCGTGTGGTTTTATAGTGGGCTCAATATACGAGTTGGAACAGATTGGCCCGTCTTGAGGCGGTTCGATGTGGTAGATTGCAACACTGTGGCAGTTTTTCGCAACCATTAGTTGCCAAGAGTCAATCGGCAATTAAGGCTAAAAGAACTGGGGAAAAAGGGTTTAGTTGTTCAATTGGCTCTTTCAGGGCTTTAGTAGAGTGAGCGACTTTGGTAGTGGCCGTGGTAGTGGTGGTTGTGGTAGATTTTTGGCATCCTTTGGGCCTGTTAATCGCAGTTCAGATAACGATGGTCAGCACGTGACCTGTCAAATTGTGGAACCCAGTTGCACTCTCTGTGGCTTTCTTGGCAAGAAGCAGGGCGGTACAAACCTAAAAGTTGAAATTGATTGCAATTGGTTCTGACGTGAACAGGCATGCAATGGCCTAATATGAGCCTCATTTGACTTGATGTTGATTGCCAATTGATTTGCAGCCATTACTGAAGATGTCTCCTGCATGCCAGATCTCGGTGAGAGCCTATCAAAGATCACAAGAAATAATCACTGATGAAGTTACAATGTAATATGGCAAACTGAGTCGTCACTTTGCTAATTAACATTCAACTTTTCTTGAGTTTTCATCTTATTTTCAATTTTCACGATTCATCCTATTTTTCAATTTTCAGTCTTCAGCTTATTTTTCGTCTTCCATTTTCTCGATCTTTGTGATCTGAAAGGCCAGATCCATTAGTCACGCTTACGTAAATTGTGTTTTCCACAACACATCTTAATCCAATCGCAGTGTTGCACCCGTTATCTACCCCACTTGGTGCCGCTCTCCATGCGCGGCGCACCCCACGATTTGCAAAACGAACTAAAACAGAGAGTTCATAAAGCGAACCCATTCATTCCTCTTTCAGTTTCCGTTTCCGTTTCCGTCTCTTCCTCTCGGTCTATTCCGTCTCTCCGTCGCTTTCCGTTTCCAACTATTGTGCGGCACCTACGCCGCTTTCGGCCTGTGGTGCGGTTTCGCACGGCATGAACGCCGTGGTCCTGCAGACAGCTATGCGCCCTATGTCTATATTGTGACTCAAGTTCTCCAAACTTCTTCAAATAATACCGTAGTTCTGGAAACTACCCCTCCTCCAAAGATGGACCATGTCTCCAAATCAGTAGAACTGTACCATCAGTTTCTCAACGAGATGGAATCCGGAGATTATACCTCAGATGTGATCTCTTTTAGCCAAGAACCTGACCTTCTGCTGGGTGATAATGAGAGTATCGTGCGAATTGAACTCGTGCCCGACCTCGAAACGTGCCGAAAAGACCTGCTGGACGGAAAACGAACACCGTCTCCAGACAGCAATACCTATTCGAATTCACTCAGAAAACGACAATCACGATATCACCGCACACCAAATACTTCATCAACACCCCACAAAAACTATCCACAGTCACCCCAACCACACTCTATTCACTTCTCACCTCACACGGAATCTACCTCCGGGTCCTGCATCTACGACCCATACCTCGAATCCGATTTGGATGAGGAAATCACCGACGACGACGACGACACAAAAAAGGGTGCAGCTTGGTTCAATCCTGTTGTCCCTGGGCTTTTCCCCTCGATGGATATACGTGACACGAACCAATTTGCGTCGCCAGAGATTCTTCCTTTGGTGCCCTCATATTCGGTGGACGACCCTGCTGCGTATATATGACATATATGACACGCGTTATGGACTTATGGCTGGCTTATATAGTCTAATGAATGCATTTTATTCTCTGTCGGTTGGTTATCGTAGCGCTGGGGTAAAAGTTAAATATAGTGGGTGTTTGGGCCCACGCACACCTGAAAAATTATTTCGTGAACAAGAAGTTGAAAACGACATGCATCGTCACATGAGGTTTTTATCAACCACTGCGGTGCGATCGGTGTGGTCTGACTTCACCAAGCGACCCGCGTCACTCAAAGTAGCAAACGACGCTGTTAGAAAATGTTTGATATCGGGTATAGACCCCGATGTGGGACCGGCTTCCATCACTGAACCGGCACAAAAAACTGCCTACCATTCACCTTTACACATTGACGAGGTGTTCCAGGCTTCGTACAAGTTGCTTGAGGAGCAGAGCGAGAAGTATTATTCCAAAATTGACGAACTTGAGGCGAAAAAGGCAACCGTTGAAGATGAGGACCTGAAAATAAAACTCCAAAAAAGAATCGATCAGTTGCGTTTAAAGGCTGAAGACAAGAACCCCGAAGTGTTGTACAACGCCAGGTTTGCTCCTGGGACTATGGACCCTACACAGCCCGTGTATCGCAAGTACATGAAGGAAGCATGGAAGGACTACGACTTGATGATCACCATGCAACGGGTAGAACAGCTCAAAATGATCCCAGACACTCTTCCTACTTTTGAGCCCACCACTGATGTCAAGGTGAAGTTTCCTCATAACACAGAAGCCGAATTTGTGGGTGCCATAACTCCCGGAACCATTCTCCCAACCTTTGCTGTTTCCAGACCTCCACAAATTTCAGTGACAAACTTCGATAGCATTCAGGATAAAGCATTGTACACAGTGCTTCTCGTGAACCCGGATACGCCCGATTTGGAGGCCAATTCGTTCTCAACTACTCTTCATTATGGCCTTCACAATGTTGCCTTGGACAACGTCAATTGCACCATTGATCCCAAGCTCGACAGTGACCCTCATGTATTTAAAAGCTACGAGCCCTTGGTACCCGAAAAAAACGCTCAGCTTCAAAGAGCGTGTCTTTGGGTGTTGAAACAATCGCAGCCATTGCACAATGTGACTGTTGAAAAAACCTCCAAATTTGATATTC
>JASBWR010000123.1:0-88165 GCA_030039265.1 Naganishia cerealis | reverse complement strand
GTGCCGAGCACAATGACTTGAAGTTTGCCGTGCCTGGTGGGTTGATTGGTTTGGGTACAAAGGTGGATCCTACGTTGTGTAGAGCTGACAGATTGGTGGGTCAAGTTGTGGGTGCAAAGGGCAACCTTCCATCGATTTACACTGACATTGAAATCAACTACTTTTTGTTGAGAAGATTATTGGGAGTTAAAACCGAGGGCCAAAAGCAAGGTGCCAAGGTACGCAAATTGGAAGTTGGAGAGGTGTTGATGGTGAATATTGGATCCACAGCCACTGGTGCTAGAGTGGTGGCAGTTAAGGCTGATATGGCTCGTTTGCAATTGACTTCTCCAGCCTGTACCGAGATTAACGAAAAGATTGCCTTGTCGAGACGTATCGAAAAGCACTGGCGTTTGATTGGTTGGGCAACTATCAAGAAGGGTACCACCCTCGACCCTATTGCATAATTTCTTCTTGTGTATTTATAGTGTAACCTAATCTCAACAACGTGTATGAATCTGATGTAGAAACCTTTGGTACAATGTGCTATGGATAAAGTTGGGAAATGAGTCGGTTTCAAGAAGCCTCAAGAGTGCTTCCTCAGCTTCCATAAACTCCTTGGAAATTCGACTTAGTTTGCCTAACAATGCAATGAGTTCTGCAATTAATGGAGTTTTTTGAGTCTCTTCTTTATCCACTGATAAACTATCAGAATTCAGCGATCCTAAAGATTCAGGTGACGACATCACCGAGTTGACAATTTCACTGGTTTGTTCAGAGCACGAGTCATCGAGAACACATCTAGCAACAGAAACAGCTCGAGAAATCCTGATTCTCATTTCGTACGGAATATTGAGTTGGCTGGGAGAATCGGTATCGAAATGGCTATAATATATCAGGTATGCTCTGAACATAAGAGACTTGAGAACCGACACTAGTTTGGTTTGGGTTGCCATGTTGAGGTTGGTTTGTGATAATAACGGCGCAACGTTAGCCATCAATGAGGTTACTCCTCTGGTGAGCTTGCTAATATTAACATATGCTTCCAAATTTTCACCGCAAAAAGTCAGCGATAGAAAATCTTTGAACAAGAGCTTGTGTCCTGGATCAGAAATAGCATGTTGTAAACCACTGATTCGACTATCATAGTCTTTGGTTGAACTCAAATCAATTTCTGTGACAAAGTAGAGAGGATCTCCACCGACCAGTTTAGCCACAGTTCCTACATGCTCGTGCGCATTACTGTAACCGTTACTTATTCTAGCTGTCGTGCAACAGTCTATCATGGCGCCTTATGTCGCTACGGTCTTCGATTTGTCGCTTGAAGTCTTGAACAAGCCCGATGCTGCGGCTGAAGAGAAGGAGCTCTGGCTTGCCGTATTGCAAATGCTTGGGAAATCGTTCGAAGTCGATGAAGATCGTATGTTTTTTGCGTTTGCGACGATGTGTCATAGTCGATATCTGACTTCTCCTGCTCGCAGTATTCTGGAACGAGGAACGTTACAAAACACTGGTCAAACATGCTGTCAAACAGATTGGTTACGTTGCCACAATAGGTGATGAGGCTGCAGAAGATGCTCTTATCGGTCTTTTCGCATCTCTCTCTCGTTCAACAACATCGGAAGCAGTCTTGAAGACAGTCAACGATGCCGTATGCATGACGACTCGGTCGGACGATGCGCCAGAAAGGCTATTGGCATTGCGGGTGTTGGACGAGATGTGGGCCCAACAGGAAGAGCTTATCCAATTTGCAGCGACGACCATTTCCGATTTCATCTCAGAAACCCTCGAAGATGCGGATCCCGCTGTAGAACGCGCGGCGAAGAAATTCCTTGACAGGATGCGTGCTGTTCTAGGTAACGAGATAGACAATTATTTCTAGTTGTATCCTCGAAGTGAAGGTTCGCTCCTTGCAAAATACGTCATAGCACCAGATTAGTATATTATAGATGGGCTATCGCGCCTTGTCGTACAAAGGTTTATCGGATCTCAAAATCGTACAAACCATCTTCATCGTCGTCCAACTCCAACAAGCATTGCCTTGATGCGTGGCTATCCTTAACCTGCGAAATTTGAAAATCAACCATCTCCTCATCTGAATCCTCTTCGTCTCGCTCGTTGTTGATGACTTTCTGACTTGAAGGATAAGGAACAGGTGATAATGTCTCCTCTCGAATTGAGGCCGCTAGGACGTGGGCCTGCGGTTCTGACATGTGCCTATGCCGAATGTCAAGTGAAGATGAAACATTGTGGTTCGGCGATGATGCAGGGTCCGGGAGAATGTCACCTCTATTACTCTTGTTTTCCCTGGCTGCAAAACTTGGGCTCTCCATTCTGCCATGACGTGTGCTCCTACTTCGCCCGGTCTTTAATTCCAAGTTTTGAAGTCGTTTTCGGGATGTGCTTTCCTTGGCCATGTTATTCTTTGTCGCCTGGTTTAGTGTTCCATCTTGCTGGACACAAAGGGGACTGCTGCATTTAAGCAAAGGGTTCAATCCTGAACTAGGAACAGGGGTTTCTTCCGACTGATCTTGCGGATAGAGAATAAGAGGCTTATCCCGTTCCCACATCTGCTTCAATAACGCCACTTTTTCATTTGGAAGATCCTTCCGGACTTTGACTGTTTCGGGTGGACTTGATTCATGCCTTGATAGATCGTTCTCGCTTTTGGGAATTGATTCGATATCTTGTCTTTGCGTAGCAGGAAGTTGTGTCAACAATGGCTGTGTTTCCAGCATAGCTGGTGGTGGAGCCGCTGTGGTTGATGAACGGCGAGCGCGGGGTGTCTTTCTGCCCGTGGATTTGCGACACGCCCTTTTACGCAGTACAATTTTAGATGTTTGTGGTACTTTTTCAGGAGGGCTATCCACCTTTGGTTCGTCCGCTATGACATGGATCGAATTGTCGAGCAATACTTTTGCGATTTCCGCCATATCGAGTTCTTCGAGAGGGTTGATACCGAAGACTATTACCAGTCAGAGCAATTAGCTCTCGCAACAAAGTACTTTCTGCTTGTACTACCCACCTGTAATACTTTCGACGACCTTTTCTTTTTCTGGATTCATACTCCGCAACATATCCATAAGCACATGTCGATAAGGCGCTTCTAGCGGATGCTCTCCTGTCGATTCCTTGGCGACGGTCGTGGCTTCTGGGGCGACCGATGGCTGTAACTTTCCCCATTCTGTCCTAAGAAAGGCAAGAACCTCATTTTCTTGCTTCCTCCATATCGCTTCATCTACGGGTGCGCCGAAGCCTTTCGGCACTCTCCCGTCGATTCCGTCTACAGAATAGGATAGGAAGTTAGAGAGCAGATATTTCGCTTCTTCATGATACAGAGGGTCATCACTCGACCCAATGTACTTCTGCCAGTCGTAGACATGGAGCACAAGCTCAGGGTTCTTCTGATGGCGAGATTTTCGATAGTCCTTTTCTGAACGAGAGGCATCACTGGGCGGAAGGATGACGAATTTGTATTCCTTTAAGTATACCAGACTCCGCAGATAAGATGTTACTCGTTCGCCTGTAGCTTTCTCGATTCTGTTCGTGGCTTCTACGTCAAAGAATACTCGTATGCGGCAACGGTTGTCCATAACCCAAGCAATCAGTTGAGTGTTGTCGTGGCTCTTCGTGTGTCCTGGATCATCCACCGCAAATGTATCTGCCGGTGCATTTCGAAACGTTTGGAACTAAAGCAATCCAGCGAAGTCGAGCGAGATTCAATCGGAAAAACACGTTGGATCTTGGAGAAGATGACGACCGGACACGGCCTACCGAGAGATTCGGTGCGAAGACTCTGTGGCAGGGTCGAGACGAAGAAGTGGGAGTCGAAAAATGGGTCTTGGAATGGTGGAAAGATCAGGGTTACAAAGGGTCAGTATTGCGTCACCAGACCATACTCCATATGCTCATTACTATTATCAACAGCTTTCACTCCGAGGCCAGTATCCTGACAACCTTGTTTGGCTTATTATTTTGGCCCATTCTTTACATGGATATACCTGGAGCCTTTGAGACGCCGTATCAATTGGCACCTCTAGATCTTGGCGATGACTCCTTTTATCGCTCGCGACAAGCTGAGATCGAAAAGCGACTGAACGAGATGACGAATACTCAAACAGCTGTTAAGATGCTACGTCAAGTAGACGAAGTTGAGAGAGAACGGGGAACTCTTGCGATTGGTGTAAATTGGGCGTACGAATTGCAAGATTTGGAAGAGATTATAAACGTAAGTTCAGTCCATAACCCGTTCGAGCGATCGTGAACCTGGCTGAATATGATTGCACAGTGTATTGGTGGCCAATCGCTTTCCATTCTATGTAGGATGTTCTGTGAAGAGTACGGACACCGGTCTAGTGGCGTCCCCGACTTGATGTAAGCTGTTATTGAATGGTATATCATGCCTCTGGCTAACCATCTATTACCTTAGCGTCTGGAATATGGAGGAAAGGAAATGCCGGTTCGTGGAGGTTAAAAGCCCCAACGATCATTTATCGGAAACGCAGAAAGTATGGATTTCTGTCATGCAATCCGCGGGCGTGGACGTAGAGGTTTGCCATGTCGTGGAAGCTGCCAAACAAGAACTCCAGAGGAAAAAGCGGCGACTCAACGACGGCGGATGGGGAAGGAGCAAGAAGTACGATTATGGGGATGGAAGCGATATGCAGGAGCATGACGAGGAGGACGACGCCGAAGGGGTTGAAGATAGAGATCAGTGGCAATTTGAAGAGGGAGATGAAGCCAAAACGAAGTGGAAGGGTGAAGGCCGTCTATTGACCAGAGCTGAACTGGCAGAAGCGGAAGATGAGCAGGAGTTTGGAAATTCGCACGACAACAAGGAGAATTTTCGGCTAGCCAGAGAGGGGTCTAGATCTTTGGCTGCAACCAGTAAGAAACCTAGGCAAATAGGAGCGCCTTCCAACTCGACTCTACGCAAGCCGGCATCATTCGAGATTCGTGGTGATGTATCAGCTGCTATCGAGCTGTGAGGAATTTGAGCTGTCATGTTATCTTGGTTTTTCGTTGTATTGGGTTGTACGGTTGTAGCGACTATAACATTGCATCAAACATGAGAAATTATAGATGTCCATCGAAGTCTTAACAGTAATGGGTAGTACATGACAGATCGACGTCCATTTCTCGACATGTCCCTGAACAATCCTGCTGAGCATGTTTACATCCGGTCAACATTGCTGAACCGGGTTTGAGGATTACTTGCAAGGCAACTGAAGGGCTCCCGATATGTAATTGTTTGAAGTGCAAGATAATATTGATATTCATAAAAAGCAACATAATGTTGAAAAGATGTTGCAAACGCAGTGAGCACGATAACCCAGGTAGGAAAAATAAAAGATCCAGGTTCCGTTTCCTATATAGGTTTGCCTCCCCGCCGGACTTGAGGGCCTCTGGGACCAACAAGCGTCGACAAGGAGATTTGGTCTTGTGAACGAATGAGCACGGTGTCTCATACTGAACAGATGCAGCACCGCATGGCAGATTCGAACACGTTATGTTTTGATCGAAGGGAAAAGAGGGGGGTGGGTTGTTGAGTGAAGTAGATTCTCGACTGCTTATATAGTTGTCCGAGGCAACGCGGTGTCCAACTGTTGCGGATGTGATCGAAGTTTCGCTTCACAGCAAAATTTGGCAGACAGAAATGACGTGGCCAAGTGTCGACTAGTCACTTGTCAATAACAGCGTCATTGTCAAACTCAATCTCCCATCCTCTCCTCTGTACTTCCTCTGCCCCGCTGTCTTCCCTCATACCAACAAAACTTGCAACCTTAGCACCAGACAGACCCGTACAGTATGCAGGGAGCATCGACCTTGATCCGCGGAATGTAACGCCAAGCAAGGAGGACGAACTTAGCGGACCGAGCAACTTCAATCTGGACGAATCATAGTTAGAGCTTTGCTGGTAGTTCACGGCGCGTGAATGTACGTTGGTTCGCCACTGCCACAGATTCGCCGCCGAGATGCGCTCAGAGGAGGCCGTCGACGCCCGATGCTTGCCCATGACTGGGAGGATGCGGCAGTACCTCAAATCAGGATCCGGGTGTGGACACCTCAGGACCCCTCGTAGTTTCGATTTTTTTGCGCCAATCATGTGTGACCACTTGGATTTACCTCGCTTGCGAAAGGACGTCGTTGAGAAAGCGACAGTGATTGGCGAAAAACCACGTCGACGACCCTCTCTCCCTTCGCTCACAATGACCTCCAAAATGTACACGCCTCTCACTATAGATAGTACATCAACGTGCTACCATGTCCGCCTTTGTCCCGTCTGTCGGAGCCTTTGTTTCGAACTTTGCTTTGACCTCGCTTGATTGGTGAAATTATCGGCACGGCAGGATTGTCATAGCAGGCCAAGAGAAAGTCAACGACAGTAGAGAGGAAGTATATGTTATCTTCCGGTAGTAGCTTATGACCTATACTACATGATATCCGTCTAAGAATACCGATTTGCAATATTACGCCAGCATAACCAGAACAACACAATTCAAACACCATTCATATCGAAACAGCCTGCTGCCGCCTATTTTGCATTACATGGCGTACTGCTTGTAGTAAACTACAGATTCGTCATGTAAGTTACGAGGCTCCTCCAAGGATAATTCCTCCCCTGTACCAGCCGGTTACCTCTTCCAGCCATAGTTTCATGGTCGTACAGCTACGTTCTTGGAGGGGTGAGAGGATATGTCCGGGGCAAACCAAGGGAGTTGATAATAATTGATGAAAAGGTTGATGAGTTGTTTGACGACTGAGACATTATTGATGATCAGTTGCTCCGACATTTGCTTCCGCAGACACCACCTGTCAACTGAACTTAACATTCTCCCTCTTTCTTAATTTCTGTTCCTACCGTCCCTGATGGTAACGATGCTCGTCAGAATAGTCCCAGACAAGCACTCCTACTATGCTGGGGACACGCTGCGTGTGCACATCGACTTCCACCCGCAGGAGAACAAGCCGGAGGGAGCGTCCAAGAAGGGCACGGGCGGGAAAGCATTACCAAGGCAGAGGCTAGGGTTCATAGGCCTTCCCTCGTACGTAACGGAGATACAACCACCTCCCTCCGGGTATGAAATGCAGGATACGGAACGGGAAACGGACATTCCAGGACAGCCTGTGGCACCGATACCGTCCACCGCCCGGATTCCACGTCGTCATCCGCATGCACGGAAGGTGTCGATTGCGCAAGTTCCTACACCGCCGACGCCGACGGAGGCTCATGATTCACTTCGCACGAGGGATGAAGATGGGGAGGAAGACGCTGGCGGGAGTGGGGGGACAGCGACACCGATCACCCCGCGTTTCCGGTCTCCACTGGCAACGATCTCCGAATCGCACGCTTCCCATTCTTCGGCTCCCGCACTGGCACTCCCAGCGACGACGCGAACGAGCAACAACGACGTCTCTTCCCCGATAATAACGTTCGCCACCATCCAGATGACGGGCCACATGACTCCATCACCAGCGTACATTCCGCCCGAACCACTAATCCCGCTGCGCAACCTGCTCCTCCTCCAACCGATCGGCTCATCAGACGCATCCCCGCTCGCTCCTCCTTCTCCCCGCTCGACTCCCTCCTCAACATTCTCACCAACATCAGCGATAGACCATGCAGCAGCAGCCGTAGCAGCGGCAGACACTACTCTCACAGCGAGCTTGACGTCCATCGCGAGGGGGATTTTCAATCCGGCGGCGGCACTGGCGGCGGCGCAGGAAAAAGGGACGTGGGAGGATCATCGGAAGCGGGTGTGGCTTGCGCGGGAATTGCCGGTTTGGATATCGCCAAGGGATGTGGTCTGTGTTGATAGGAGAGTTGGGAAGACGGGTGGAGTTAGCTGTCAGTTCCTCGTTTCTCCTCGTCTGAATACTCTCCCCTCTCGCCGCGGAGGCTGATTTGCGCTTGGGATACGGACAGATACATACGATATCCCTATACCCGCACATCTTCCCCCAACATTCAAAGGCAAATCCCTGTCATTCGGGTACACACTCCGGCTTTCCCTCGCAGTCACCTTCCCCTCTTCGCCGTCCACGAGTTCATCATTGGACGAAGAAAAACAACAAGAAGGAAAATCCCCGTCGTCGTCGTGGAGGCTGTTTTCCGCGGCTCGGTCGTTAAACGTGTCTCCTTCACCGCCTCCGCCGCCGATAACGCCGGTGCGGGTCGTGCAGAGGGAGTTGGTGGTTCCGGTTCGTGTGCTGCCGAGGGTTACTGGTAAGTTCCCTTTCTGCTCCTCCTCCTCCTCCTCCCCCCTTTCCCTGGCTATCTGCTACCTGCTACCTGCTTCCCACCCCCGCTTCCCGCCTTTCTCGTCTTTCGTACTCCGCGCCGTATCTCGAATTCTAAGCTGCCTAGATGCCTGACCTACCGCCTATTCTCGGCACTATAGTCCCACCCACCTCGGAATCATACGATATTCTCCTTCCGTCCATTCCGCGCGTGGGAAACGGGGTCGTTAGCCTCGTGACTGTTCAGAGAGATGCTGGTGGAGCTAGTAATGGGATTGCAGAGAAAGAGGGTGACGAAAAAGGCGCTAATGCACCAAAGAGGAGACATCTGGGGCCCGGTTTCGAGGCAGGAGAAAAGAAAGAGAGCGAGGAGGCGGAGATCGCGAGGAATCGGCTGCTTATCGATTTTGTGGAGGACACTTTACGGGACCTGCAGGGCGACCATAGTCATGGGAACGGGAACGGGCGAGAAGACCAAGCGGAAGATGGTCAAGCGGAAGAAGTGGAAACGACAACAGCGACAACAGCGACAACAGCGACAACAGCGACAACAGCGACAACAGCGACAACAGCGACAACAGCGACAACAACAACGGTGGCTACGGCCACGATCGCAGCGGAAATACCAGGGAAACAGAGGAAAAATTTATCTCCCGGTGCGGTAACCGGGGAAAACCAAGTGGACAACGAAAACGAGCACAATTACGAGGCGAAGCAGGGGGGAGGGAAAGACGATGAGGAGATTGGTGGCGAGGATCGGACATGGGAGGAGGGCGATTCCCTCAGACACCACGATGATGACGACGACATTGGCAAGACAAACGTGGATCCACCCACAAGTAAAGACGCGGCGGATACCGTTCAAAGAACGCCAACAAGCCGTCGTTCACCAGCACACCTCGGTGATCGACTGTCAGGCACAGAAGCGATTCAGGCGCTTATTCGGTCTAGTCGTCCTGGTGAGTAGGACTCTGCGTTCAACACCAGCGAAAACTCACACCTCTTGCTTTCCCCCCTTCCCACTCTTTTCTGGTAGGCCGATTTGAAATCGTGAAGAGACATCAACAGATCGCTGTGTTGTGCCTCCCGCGTGTGGCGTGGCGGACGGGAGAGGCAGTGAGTGGGGTAATCACGTTTCATGATCCTGCGTCACGGTTTGATGTGCTCAAGGTGAGTCCCGCGAATCGTGTCCACTCAGCCCGCTCGAAGTCCCTCCTTCCTGATCTGGGATGTTTTCGGTTGCGGTCGGAGCAGCTCTCTATCGATCTGATAACGACCGAAACGATCCCACCACCCCTCTTACCTATTCCAGCGAACCACTCGGCGCCGAGTCAGCCGCTGCTTCAACGTACGATCACACAGCACGGCAACGCTTACACGCTCGACCTCTCCCGGACCGGGTTCGCGTTAGGCATTCCGGGGGATGCAACGCCGACGTTCCAAGTCTGCGCCGGGAACGCCGCTGGGGAGACAGGGGGATTGGGGTGGGGTTTATATTTGAGGTTTTTGGTGAGGACGCGGGGTGGCAACAGACGCGGGAAGCACGCGGGTGAAGGGAGACGGGATGAGGGGAAGGTGGACGAGGTTGGGTACCAGCGATCAGGGATGACAGGCGAGCTCGTGCCAGAGGGTAAACCACTAAATTCCGAGCTCGACGTCGATATCGTCGAGTGTACGATCCCGCTAACTGTCTATCCGAACGACCAGGGTAGAACACACGTGCGCGAGTTTCGTCTGTAACTGTACTCGTAAAATGCGTGATATGAAATGCGATAGGTGGACTTTCTATTCTATTATATACAAAAGGAGACGAAATGATGCAAAAAGTGTGTGTTTTGAGATTGTCCGTCGGTCGTCCTCATGGAGCCGGCTATTGACCTGATTCGAGAGCTCGGAAGAACAGGAAGAAGTCAACCTGTGTAGCTGCCAAGCCCCGCTCAAAGATGAACTTTGAGGCGACGTGAACACTCCAAAGCGCTCGGAGGTACTATTCAGAAGGGAAAGTAAGTAAAGTGCTCGCGCGCGGACAAGTACCGGAGAACCTACGGATTCAGGCAGCCTCTTCAATAACTCGTCGAGACCGACCTTGTCGACCAAGGTCTTGGGGAAGGCAAGCTGCAAGACACGTCGTCGACTCTTTTCGTCGTTGAACAAATCCGATACTTCGAGTTCCCCTTGCAAGTCGTTGAGCGCAGTGGCGAGTCGATCGGAAATCAGCGTTCGCGCTACTCGACCGCCTTGTCGTGCGTATTCCTTGTTGAGGGCAACAAATTCTGCTGCCGCGTTTTCGGTGATCTTGTCCTGGATATCCTTGACATAACTCTTGTCTGTAGGAGCCCAGTTAGTTTCCGTTCAAGAAAGGAAGAAAGAGCCCAACTTACAGAATTCCGAAGGTTCGTCTTTGAACATCATCAGACTCTCGTATTCGTTATCATTCAACGCCAGACCGGCGAGAACTTCTTGCGAAGACGATGTGACACCACCTTTGTTGGCGCTGGAATCCTTGTACAGCTCGACACCTCGTTTTTCCAAGAACAATCGAGCTTGTTGCGTGATGAACAAGTTGGCGCCTTCGACAACGTACTGGAAGTTGCATCGGCCTTCGCCATCGAACAGCTTGGCGACGTTGGAGATGTTGATGGCTTCCGGTCGACCACCACAGGGCACAAAGATGTCACACTTGAACCTGAAATGAGCAGTGTTTCGGAAGTGCATGCCGTCGGCAATGACCTCGCCGGAAGGCAACGTAACATCCTTGTCTTCGACAAGAATGACGTAGCCGTCCTTGGAAAGCTTGGATCGGTCAAAGTGAGCTGATGGCAGTCGGGCGTTGGCCAATCGCAACAGTTCTGTTCGATCGAGTCCCTGAGGGTCGTGCATCACACCGGTTCCATCGATGATGGTGGCCGTCTTATCACTGCTGAGCTTGATTTCGTTGCTACCCAAATCACCGTCGGGGCCACCAGAGGACATCTTGGTAATGTCCTTTTCTCGCAAACCGTGGCTTCGGTAGATACCGGCAACGAACTGTCGCACACTCAGACTTGTCATGCCATAGACGTCGTGAGGTATACCACCCAAAGTCGAGGCAGTCTTTCCCGTCGTAAACGACTTCCACCAAGGCGCTCCTCGCTTTCGAGCGTGCAGGCAGGCCCAGTCCATGAGGTCGGCCGTGTTCTGCATGGCCATGTTATCAGCATTGTTTCCTTGAAAGTAAGAAACATGGAAGACTCACCTCGTCCGGACCAAAGAAGAGGATTTCGGGTTCCGTTCGACCGGAAATGTCAACAATCTTTTCCTTGATACCGGGGGTTTGCCCGGGAAGAAGCAAGTCAATGATAGAGTCGACAAACTTTTCAAAGCACAACCTGAAGGATGCGCCCAAGTTGGGCAAGATGGCGGCTTTTGCGCCACCTTCTACGATCAAACAGTTCTTCTTTTGTTGGGTGCTGGAAAGAGCGTAGGCTTCGTCGAACAACGTTCGGGCGTTCTTGTTGTAGTCTTCCTTTCCTCGCGAACGCACAATTCTTACACCCCCTCGAGCGACATCCTTGAATCGGACGTGGAACCCTCGGAAATCACTGCCGACAACGAAGAAGATGCCGAACGGCGTCAGAGGATACTCGACTGAAGGCAAGAAATCGGGCTTGAGTCGGAAGGACAAGGCGACCTCTGCGGAAAGGAACTGATCATTAGTTCTGTTCCCAAATAAGAGTCGAAGACCACTTACTGGTAGGTTGGTAAAAGTTGGTCTTCAAAACATGCTTGTTAAAGATCAACAACGCCTCGAGAATCTGCTGAGCATGTTCATCCGTCACCGTTTTCCTAATCTTTAGCAACAGATCACTGTCGGACAAGGGGTGTTCGGTCTTGAGCCGCTGGAAGGACAATGTCGGGGTAAGTTGAGAAGCTTCGTCCGCCGCCGGGTAATGAGTCATTGCAAAGTTGATGTACAACGCTCGAATCAATTCAGGGTAGCTCTGAATAACATCTCGGATCAGTTCACGCGTAAACGTTTCATCACGCAACCGGGTTCGAATGTTTTGCAAAGCCTCGGCATGCGTCGTGTTGTTCTCGTCCAGGATGTTCTTTAGCGAAAGATAACTGCTTCCCAATCGATTGCAGAAGTGTTGAGCAAAGATCCAACCAACATACGCGTACGTGGCTTCCTGTACGGCGTGGTGAGCATCCGGGTCATTGACTCGAGCTGTGAAGAAAGGGTTCTCCGGCATGCAGTACAGCAATGAAGCTTCCTTGATAACCTGGTGGATCGAGTGCTCGATAGGCGGGGCCTTGGAATTGGGCATCGGGTTCAAATACATGGAGATAATGGTGACACCATTCGCAAACTGTTCGACGTACTTTCGAGCCGAGTAGAGGCCGTAAAAGTGGTAGAGATCACTGAGCGCCGAGAAGAATTGTCGAGTACCGCCCATCTTGTAACCGATAACCACCCGTCTTTCCCTGGATTCCTCAACCTCGACCATTTCAATGACGGGTCCGCTTCGCCTGACAACCTCGTTCATGACGCCTTGATATATCTCGAGTGTGTTGTCGCTTGCCTTCTCCAGGAAAGAAACGTCGGAAACGGATCGGATATCGACGTACTTGTTGTCCGAGTCCATGTCGTTCTCCAGCGCTTTTGGTGCATCTTCAGGGAAGACACAACGGGTGACAAAGTAACATCGAACCTGTTGGGACGATGAAGCCGAGATGGCTCCTGTCGATCGGTAAGTCTCCAACCGATAAGCCTTGTCGACGGTAGATTCGTTCAAGTACAGTTGATCGATTCGCTTCTCGACGGATGCACCCGGACCTTCGCTTACAGAAACACCGGGTTTTGACGTATGGATGAAGACGGCGCCCTCCCTCTTCTTTCCACCCGTTTTCAGACTCGTGTCTTCGTCGGTGATGCTTTCCAAGTCGATGGTGAGTTTTGTGGGGTCGTGCTTGGTATACGCAAGAACCTTGGCGGCGTAGAGAGACAAGACGGCTTCGGCAATGGTGATCGGAAGTTCGTTCATGAAGTATGTGTTGTCGATACCGAGAGACTGGTAATACCATCCGACTTCACCGACAACGAGCTCACGAGGAATGAATCCCTGTGCGAGCACGATTCGTTCAACTTCCTTTCGTTGCTGCTCCTTGGCAGGGAAATCCATGGCTTTGTAGCCGCTAGAATGGTCAAAACGTCAATTTTCTGCTTGCTTTATCAGGCTGTAAATCTACACCCACATGGTATCTTTCCTAATGCGGTTGATGTTGGAATCTGAACCGTTTCGAGA
Organism: Naganishia cerealis; assembly: GCA_030039265.1. Lineage (NCBI taxonomy): Eukaryota > Fungi > Basidiomycota > Tremellomycetes > Filobasidiales > Filobasidiaceae > Naganishia > Naganishia cerealis. The sequence goes on along the minus strand of JASBWR010000123.1, from coordinate 74,660 downwards.
AAGACTGCCATTGCTGCCGTTAGGTGACGATGTCTGCAGCTGATGGTACAAAAATTCAGTCCAAGTTCAAACTTTTTCAGACGAAAGCAACATACCTGTTCGAGCTGCTTTGACAAGCCGCTCATTGAGCGTTGTTGTTCGGCTGCGGATGAAGCCATGTTGAATACGCTTTAGGGAATGAATACTGGGAGGAGGATGTGAATGAGGAAACGGTAAGCATTTGACGCAGGTTCCCTTTGAATTTATATAGCTCGAGCAGGATCCAGCCAATTTCCCTCGCAGCTTGCGACGCATTCCATTGTGCTAAGATAAGTCTTTTGTCATCCAGGTTTTATGCCTCCGAATGGCACAGCCGCGCAGGCTGAGAGACCGTTATTGAACCACACCTAGCCTTATCTCTACACCTCACAGGCTTCAACACGTCTCTCCTTTCATTCGGCCGTTTAAAGCCATTATGTCAACATCCTAAGCATGTACGTGGACGAATCCCGGCCAAAAGGCATGCTGCGTTCCTCAGTCCCAACCACTGTATACGACGAGAGGCTATAAGTTCACCCGGGGGTGCTACCTTCCTCTTGCCCTTTTCCAGCGGTCAAAACTGATGTTGACCCCACTCAATGATATACACCGCAGAACGGCTTAAACCAAAGAGCATGACTGACTTCAATCGTTTCCCTTTCAACAATTTCACGTACTGTTTAACTCTCTTTCCAAAGTGCTTTTCATCTTTCCCTCACGGTACTTGTTCGCTATCGGTCTCTCGCCAATATTTAGCTTTAGATGGAATTCACCACCCATTTTGAGCTGCATTCCCAAACAACTCGACTCGTTGAAAGTGTATCACAAAGCATTGGGGGTCCATGTCAAGGACGGGATTCTCACCCTCTATGACGCCCTGTTCCAAGGGACTTGTACATGGGCCAACGCGGAAAACACTTCTCTAGATTACAACTCGGGCAACCGAAGGCTACCAGATTTCAAATTTGAGCTCTTCCCGCTTCACTCGCCGTTACTAGGGGAATCCTTGTTAGTTTCTTTTCCGTTTAAAGCCATTATGTCAACATCCTAAGCATGTACGTGGACGAATCCCGGCCAAAAGGCATGCTGCGTTCCTCAGTCCCAACCACTGTATACGACGAGAGGCTATAAGTTCACCCGGGGGTGCTACCTTCCTCTTGCCCTTTTCCAGCGGTCAAAACTGATGTTGACCCCACTCAATGATATACACCGCAGAACGGCTTAAACCAAAGAGCATGACTGACTTCAATCGTTTCCCTTTCAACAATTTCACGTACTGTTTAACTCTCTTTCCAAAGTGCTTTTCATCTTTCCCTCACGGTACTTGTTCGCTATCGGTCTCTCGCCAATATTTAGCTTTAGATGGAATTCACCACCCATTTTGAGCTGCATTCCCAAACAACTCGACTCGTTGAAAGTGTATCACAAAGCATTGGGGGTCCATGTCAAGGACGGGATTCTCACCCTCTATGACGCCCTGTTCCAAGGGACTTGTACATGGGCCAACGCGGAAAACACTTCTCTAGATTACAACTCGGGCAACCGAAGGCTACCAGATTTCAAATTTGAGCTCTTCCCGCTTCACTCGCCGTTACTAGGGGAATCCTTGTTAGTTTCTTTTCTTTTAAAGCATCGAGCAAGTCCTCGATATCTCTCCGAAAGCTTATCACTGGCTTTCCACGCCCAACATTTCCTTTCATTAACTCTTTCGCCCGGGAATAGAAAATGATAGGCAGAAAGCAGGTATCGCTATCTCCTGTCCGATTCGACAATATCTATCGTGGATTCGCACTTTGGCCTCATACCTCCTTCAAGGTCGACCGAGACGATATAGCGATCTCTGTGCGACAAGCGACAGAAGAAGAGAGGGTACTCACTGATAAGGTATTGGCGTCTTTTGTTTCGAGATTATAGGCACGATTCTTCGCTGGTTTATGAGTTGATGACAGCGATAAACCTTGGGGATGGAAAGGATGAGGATGCTGGCTGTGATGGGCTGACTCGATTGCAATCAGGAAACGCTCAGGCGATCGCAGCAACAAAGGAAACGTCTTATATACATGGCACATGCGTTATCGCAGCTGATAACAGATCACCTGATGATCGAGTCGACGATCTGGATGGCAGGGACAACGTCAAGCCCCGCACGCAAAGTTGGAAGAGGTCGCTTTACCCGGGCGAGCTGTTTTCGAACTTCTTGGACATGTGACTGTTGCCCGCTGTCCGCTGACTGCGATTTAGCTTCCGCATATTCACGGATTTCGAATTTTGGAAGCGAGGGTCGCGAGAGTCGCCATTCATGACCGCCCCCACCACGCCATCCACAAGGCCACGAGGTTAGGTGATGGAAACTGCCAAAAGAATGACAAGCGCCCTTGCCTCCGACTGCTCTTTTCCTGTATAACTCGTGACATGATGGATGCGATATGAGAGCCTTTTTCGTTCCTTTCGATCCCTCTCCGTGACGCTGCACAGCTCCGAAGCACGCGACCAGCTGCCTCGGCGGAAAGGTCGAAGCTGGGCAACTTGGCTGGTGATCACTGGTACCCCGCTCCAAACAGCTCTCCGGGTCTCGGGCTGCGTCTTCTGAACTGTTTTTGTTTTTCAACTGTCACTTTAGCCTACAGCACCACCTTGATGCATATATTGCCAGTTCCATAGGCAGAGGCCCCCATCAGTGGGAGGAGGGGCGAGACAAACCAGCTGTCTAACTAGTTGACACACAGGCTTCACTGCCCAGTGTAAGACGTTTACATAAAACAGCTCGTAAAACTCGGCTGTTTTTATTGTTATTCCGAGCGTACTCGTCATCCGATCGATGTGCGGGGCTACGAAGATGCCGGACTGACGAATAATCTCGCCATACGTTCATTATTCAGCCAGTGTTTCGTGCAATGGCAAGTACTCTTACGGTATCCTGGTCACCTCCGACTATACCAACACGATGAATGCATGAGTTAGGTCACTTGCACGAAGTGATCAACGATTGGATCAACAGGGCCAATTCGGACCGCCCTGCATCGCGATTCCCGACATGGGAGTTTCCCTTCTTACCGATTCCTTACGAGGTCACAGTCCGTTGACCAGTATCCAGATCGTGTTGGCCAACGTCACACGCAATCCTTCGTTCCTGCCAACGGCCATCATAGCGAGCCAGACGCTCTTTTTCGGTGTTCAGGCGATTGCAGCGTACGTACGAGTAGTCTCTTCAATCTCTCCCGATGTAGCCAAGTTTTTGACTGTATTGTTCTTTCGCAATAGATGGAGGCAACTCAGGTTTATGGACGCGGCCGCTTACTGGAATCCTGTCGATCTCGAGCTGAAACCTGAAGACGCAAAGGTACAGTCACAGCGGATAAAGCAGAGTTTGGTCGTCAATGTGCTGGAACGGGCAGCTTGGTGTAGTGTCACTGTCGCTCTAGCCCTGGGAGGTTGGAACGTCCTTTGGGGTAGCTCACTTTCAGCTGGACAGTGGTATGAACAGAGGTTCAGATCTCGTCAAGGTCATGTATGTAGAGCATGGGCATCAAACGTCAGTAGCAGGAACTAAAGCGCTGCATCTGTGAATAGCTGGTTGCAAATCCCGTCTTCTCTGTGCTCGATTACGCGGCATCTCTAACGGCTTCATTGATAGTCAAGAATCTATATCTAGCATACAACGCCCCTCAGATCGACCCGGAAACCACCCGTCTCTCCTTCTTCGCCCGACTTAAGCGCCGTATAGCCCAATCCTGGAACACCCATAGTCGGAAAATATGGTTCTACAAGACGATCGTGCCATACGTCTTACCTCTGCTGAGCCTTGTTCCCGTGATCATCGCTGCTAGCAGAGTTCAGTACCGGTTCGAAAGAGGTATGATCGTATCGTTCAAGAAAATTTGCAGGGAAATGTTCAAAGTAGCATTGTACGTCCGCGACCTAACGGGTTTGTTGGCGTCTGGCTCACGGAGTACTTTCTTTTTTGTCTGCACAGGTTGAAACTGACCTTAACCAGAGTCCTCGGCGCATCCATACCGTCCATCTTCTCTGAACCTGAAGAACCGGTCAACAAGGATACCCCAGACCTCCCTTCCTGGGCTATTGAACAATGCTTGATATCGGACCTGGGGGAACGGGGCATCCGTCTCAAAGGGATCGACGGGGAGCAATCACTCGACTTGATAAAGGTGGAAAGTTTGGTGGCGGAAGTAGTCGGAGATACTGCATATGAGGGGGAGTTGAAGATTGCACTGCGTTTTGATACGGAACTGAGAGACAAGGATGAGCGGGCGCTTGCCTTTGTGCCGTATGTCGGTCAGAAAGGGAAGTCTGCGATGATATGGAAGTTGATCACTTTAATCTGTTGCTGCTAGTCGCCTGTTTCTAGGAACGTTGACCTTGTCATCGCAACAATTCGCGCTCTTCACAGATCAGGAAATGAGAGCCTTGATAGGTAATACGTTCAGCTTGTACAATGGGCACGTAATGCTAACCCTCATCTCAAAAAAGCCACTGCCTTACTATCCGGATACCAGTACCCTGTCAATATCAAGAACGACATTTTCATATTCTTCGCAGCATCATTACCTCTGGTTACGGATTGCTTGATGTACAGCTTTTTCCGACAAGAACCGCAGATGTTCGACGGGCTCATACCGGCCCTAAGATCACGTGAATCGATCATCCCCTTGTCGATATCTATAGTCGTATCGCAGGCTCTTTTACCCTGGATCGTATACCTGCTGAAACTACTGTTACGCCGAATAAAAGCTCAAACTTATCGGAACGATGCGCTCATCGCCTCCCTATCTGCGGATTATGCAGAGGGCTGGGCTGGAGTTTTATCCAAACACACACTCCTCAATCATACGAGAAAGGGCCAAAATGACGATGTTCAAGATTACGGCAGAACGGACGCATTGTGAGTTGTCGAGCACGCATAAAGACATTGGGCGAGACGCTCATACGCGTCTTCAAAGTTTTGATTTCTGGTCTGCATCGCATGGAAAGGACATGGTACAGCCGACTTTGCTGCAGCGTCTGGAAAGACTTGAGCATCTCAGTGATAACCGATGAGCATCGGCTCCAAGATGTATTGCGATCCTGTATAGTACCCTCGATGTTTCTGATCCTGTTGACAGTCGGGTATTTGATACTTGCGGGGGACCGACCGGCGGAAGCAGATGCTCGGAGTATCTTCTATTATTGGCCAATTCAGTTCAAATCAAACACGGCTTGCCGATAAACAGTCATCATGAACAGCCCACAGCGTCAACGCAGCCATGGCCAACACCGCCGACCAAGAGGCACCGCCCAAGGAATCACACTTGGCCAAGTGGCGGCGCGAGGAGCGTGAAAAAGCGGCCCGACTCGCAGCCCTGGCAGCGTCAACAGCACCGAGTACCCCATCGATTCCGCCGCCGCCGCCCCAGCTACCTCCCCCAACTGACCGTCTATCAAGCCTTCCCCCAGACCTGTTCATTCGGGTGACCGAGTCTCTTATCGCTCGCGGGAGCTTGGCGTCGCTCGCGAGCGTAAATGCCGCTTCCCGCTCGTTGTATCACTCGACCCTTCCCTACCTATGGCGGACGTTCATCTATGATCCGCGCAACAAGGGGAAAAAGGAAATGGAGAGGTATTGGCGTCGTCTGGTGACATCCGAAGGCGCGAAACATATCCGGCAAGTCCCGTTGTACCACTTACGTCTATGAATTATCTCTGACGCTCAAAACCCGTTTCCGCATGACAACAGATTCTTTGTCGACAGGGTCACCAAAGTCCGGAACACGACCAAACGCATGCCTCCCTGCTTCACCTATCTCCCCGCGCACGCCCGTGGCGAGCTAAAAGCCTACATCGCGCTCTTTGACGATGTCAAGCAGTACCTAGTGAAAAGCGACGAGCAAAAAATCGTCGTCCATCTCCTACCAGCGTATGAGCCGTTGAAGGGGGAGGATTTTACGATGCTGCAAAATGCGTTGGTGTATTACCCACGTCGAGGCGCACCGGTGACAAAAGCGAAAAAGGGAAAGGTCGTATGCAAGGGGAACCAGGACACGTCAATTGGATACGCATTCTTTATCATCCACTCCTCGGACCGGCAATACCCTGACCCTCTGCCGGCCTCTATCAACGTCTACGCGGCACAGCGTCCCATCTCATACCTTCCCGTAACACTCGACGCCGTCCTTCTGGCTCCTGCGACGGACGCCTTTACGCCTGCTGACAAACCGCGCTTGACGCGGATCGTTTTTGATATCTTGGCGTCGATGGACCATGAGCCCGCTTCCGACTGCCACAACGACGACGACGACAAAGATGCTGCTGCTGCCGATGGTGACGATCATAGGAGGGTGGTAGAATGGAATGGGTTTGTCGGCACATTCACGTCATCCCGGATCAGGGAGGAAGATCGGTGTCGAAGCTATATAGAGTTCCACTGGCAGTTTGGCACAGAAACAATGATCATCTGCGCGGAAGCCGTAAGTCGAGACCCCTCCACCGGCACTTTTTTATCCTTTACGAACTGACCCCCTTTCTCGCGTCCACACAGGCAGCGGAAGCCCTCGAGCCGTTCCGTTACTGGCCGATGTACAACTGGGTCGAGTTTCAATTCAGCAACCATACCCCTTTCCCGACCGACGATGCTGCCATCCACCGGATCCTCGATATCCTCGAGGTACCTTATCTTTCGTATGCGCCACGAAGGCTGGCCCCGCCGGACCATGGAATGGGGGATGTGACGGTGCAGGATATCAGTCGTGATCTGTTGGCGGGGCTTAAGCGGGTTGTTCCCATTAGGGCTAAGAATGAGGCCGTAGAGGCGAAAGAGGAAGGGGGTCGGGGGGAAGACAGGAATGTGGTCGAGTATTTTATCAAGAGGTATCCCCCCGGTGAAGGATTCAAAGACAAGGCGACGTTTCATGATTCTCATGATAGGCCTGTAGTCTTTTACAAGGAGTATCCTATGTAATGCAAAAGTGCCCAGCCAGTTGTGCTTGTATGGGGGTGTGTTCCATTGTGGATCTGGCCTTGAACGTAGTCTACTAGGAGACATGTCATGGAGTCATACGCATAAGCTATAACCGAACGATAACATATGAGTCTTTTCCACTACTGCTACGCCGTGCTTTAATCCTGCCCGTCTATGTCCTGTAATCGCCGTTGATGGTCACGTATTCCTGCAAAGCAACATCATCAGCACCAGCATCCCAACACACACACATACACCGCGGCGGGGGGGGGGGACGTACATGACTAAAATCACAAGTCCAATACGTGGCTTCCTCACCGTCCTTTACTCCGAGATCAATACAGATCTCCAGATCCTCCAACGCGAGCAGTTCACTTGCCCGCTCCTCATCGATCGTCTCCTCGGGTTCACCGTTCGTAAGCAGGCGAAGTGGGGTAGAGTTTGCGGCGCCGGTGGGAGGGATGAAGGATACGCTGACGGTGGAAGGGGAGATGGTGCCTGCCGGGAGGTTGGTGTATCCTCTATATGCCAGTGAAGCAACAGTGCGGTCAATTACCAATCGGAGGTGAGCCCAGCGAGCGGGGTATGGAGAGGCACTCACACAGCACAGAGAATTCGACCCCAGTTGGCATCTTGTCCGTACAATGCAGTCTTTACGAGTGCGGAAGTAGCGACGGAGGCAGCGACGGCGCGAGAGACTTGGTAGCTCGGTCCGTTCTACATAAACGTTCCGGCTCATCAGCTCCCGTACTGTATCGTGATAAGCCGGCCGGGACGACGACCCACCTTTACCCGGACCGTGACGAATTTGGTAGCACCTTCGCCGTCCCGAACGACTAGCTGGGCGAGTTGTTGAGCGAAATCACAAAGTTGTTCTTTGAACACTGCAAACTGTTGCGGATTACCATGTTCTGTGATTTCCTTGATGGGCTCACCGTTACCCTCTACGGCGGCGCCATTGGCGAGACACAGGATAGTATCATTAGTCGACATGTCCCCGTCGACGGTGATACTATTAAAGCTCCTATCCACTGCGTACGTGAGTGCCGACTGTAGGGCTTCGGGAGCGATAGCGGCGTCGGTAGCGATCACGCCGAGCAAGGTAGCATGTGGTGGACCCATATTAGGGTGAATCATTCCGGCACCTTTATCTATCCCTGCCATACGCACGGTCGGCCCGCCCGGCGTGAGCGTGAATTCACGGGCACGGAGCTTGGGGAAGGTGTCGGTCGTCATGAATGCGCGGGCGAGGGACATCCATGCTGCGGAGGAGGAGGAGAGGGAGGAGAGAAGGGAGGGAATCTTGGTGGTGATTGCGTCGATAGGGAGGTGTTGTCCTATGACTCCGGTCGACATGACCAGTGTTCCTGCTCCGTCCTCGCCTTGCTTGCCGCCAAGCCCGTCCGTAACGGTATTCGACATGCGCCATGCATCCTCCATCCCTTTCTTCCCTGTAACAGCATTCGCACACCCAGAGTTGACGACGAATCCACGTACCCGACCTTTTCCGCTGTCCAAGACTTGGGTGGAAACAACGACGGGCGCGGCCTTGAATACGTTGCGGGTGAAACAAGCGGCGGCGCTGCACGCGTTTGTGGTGGTGGAAACGAGTACGCCGAGGTCAAGGACCCCGGGTTTGTTCTTCTTGACGCCTGCATGCGTCGCGGCGACCTGGAACCCGCGCGGGAACACCGAGTCAGGGAGGGTGTGCACATGGTGGTCCTTGCTGGGCGTCGGCGTTGCTGCGGCGGCGTATGCGCGCGACAGGACGGGGGCGAGTGCCCTGCCCGGGGGGAGAAGGCTCATGGTGGTGGTCACGTGCCCATTCCCTTGCATTTCCCCAGTCAGGCGAGTCGGGAAATCAAGCAAGACCCGAACCAGACCACTATCGCGGCGTTTTGCATCCGCCCCGGATTAGGGCGCACCACCGGGTCATCTCCGAGCATATCGCCGAGGCTTGGTAGCTGGCGTGCCCGATCTGCTTCTCATTTGATGCTAGTTATTGATTCAATATACAACCGGGGCCCTCCACATATGGCGAGGGGGAAACCCCTAACAAGCTCTATTCCCTCAATTCCCCAAACGCGCGTTTCCTGCACACACACAGAGGCAAATACCGCGCGCAATCAACGGATGCGACAGGGAGGGAAAACGCGGCGGGGCGGGGGACTCACATCCATCGTGGGGCCACGATCGTTCCTTTCCCCGTCGGATGATACATCTCTCTCGGCCAGACATCTTGGATCGTATAGTACAGATGCCCTGCGAGGAGGCCGACCTGGTGGGAGGGGGAGGGGGGTCAGTTTATTTCGGAGAATCCGGGTGAAGGGAAGGCGAGGCGGGGGACATACCGCATCGCCCATGGTTTCTGATTTCACACCGTTCATGACCCAGCTGAGAGCGATCAAGCAGAATGGGAGGTACTGTGCCGAGACACTGCGAGGGAGGTTAGGATGACATTCCCTCCTTCCTTCCTTCCGTCTTGAAACCCGAGCGGGGGGGGGAGGACTCACGTGATGACCCCGAATATATTCATCTGCATGTACGGGTTCCTCCGTGCCCATATGTAAACGAGGGAAAAGGCGAGCGAGGACGAGAGGAACGGGAACGGGAGGAAGGGGGAAAGGGCGAGTAGGATTACGGCGTTGAATGTTATCAGGCAGAGGTAGTCGCTTCGGTTGTTGCTGTATGAGTTTTCCTCCAGGAGGCGGGAGTATCGCATCCTGCGCCGGGGAAAGGGAGGGAAGTTAGACCGGATCGCGAGGTGCCTTTCCCCAAGAAGGCTGGAGAGCAAGAAAGGGACTCCCGTCCGATGTTTCCACGCATGACTCGGACGGTCCAAGCCTCGAGTCTCGGCGCAGGAAGTTTACCGAGTCTCGGCGCCATCATGCGACGGTTATCGGGAGACAAGGTCTCTGTGCCGCTCCGCATCGTACTCGATATCACCCCGTTACTCACATGAAGAACAAATGATACGCCAGATCAAAGCTAAAGTTTCCAAAGTATAGGAAATTCGTGACGATGCGCCAGAACTGACCATCCTGCAGCACTGTCTTCCAAGAGAAGTAAAGCTGAACGGGGGCTACGAACTCGCATTGCTGTCACGGGAGGGGAGGGGGGTGAGCTCTCTTCTCTGCCGGGGCACGGGCGCGGGGGACTCACGATGGCGACACCGACGGCGACACAGGCGAACGCCCATGTACGGGTGATTGGAGGGATATCGCGGATCCAGGACTCGATGCCGGGGATGCGTGGTGGCGGCGCGGGGTTCATCGTCGCCCTGGCTGGCTGGGAGGGGAGGACAGGCACCCCAGGTGGAGGCTGACGCTGTATACCCTGGGCGGGAGGCGCGGGCGCACCTGCCACGGGGACGGGAGGCACCTCCCGCGGGTGGAGGATGTGGGACGGGCGCACCCTGGCCCACTCTGGCCCCGCCGGGCGTCATTCTCGAATATCAGGCTGGCCCGCCCCTGACCTCATTACTGACTTTCCACCCTGCGCCCCGCCCCGACATACACACTCCACTCCCCGACAGCCGCCACAATGCCGCCGCTGCCTCCCCCGCTCCCGCCCACGCCTCCCGTGACGCTCCCGTCGTCCCACCCCGCCACGGCCCCGGCCACCGAGTCGCTCCTCGCAAAGTCCCAGAAATTCATCGAGGAGCATAAACTCCTCGTCCTCGGCGCCGCTGTCGTCGCCGTCTCCGGAGCAGGGTACTACCTCTACTCTTCCCACCCGTCTACCAGGAAACCCCCGCGCGTGGCGCGAGCGGACAAGGACGGTGAGAGCGACGATGACGATGAGCAGGATGTTACCGCTGCTGGAGCGCCGGTCGGGAGCGTAAAGTCGGAAAAGAAGAAGAAGAAGAAGGCCAAGTCGAAGAAGAAGAGTGCGGCCGCGGCAGCAGCATCGTCTTTGGACAAGCTGGCTACCGCCGAGGATTCACCGTTGCTCCAGGAACGGGATGCAGAAGAGGTCAAACGAATCTTGGAGAAGAAACGCGCAAAGGAGCAGGAAGCCGGTGTTTCCACTCAAGGTCAGGAACTGAAGCCTGAAAACCTGGCCGACAAGGAAGCCTCCGCCCCCGCCGCCGCCGCCGCCGATTCCACCACCGCCGAGGCCGTTCCCGCATACCTCGAAGGCGTTCCCCGCACCAAGCAAGAAATCGCCAAACTCTCCTCGCACGAACGAAAGACCCTGGCGACGACGCTCAAGACCCGCGGCAACAAGTTGTACGGCGGCAAGAAATACCTCGAGGCGATCGCTTGTTACACCAAGGCGCTTGAAGTTGCCGACCGGGAGGAAGCCGTCTTCTACTCGAACCGGGCGGCGTGTTACCAGAACATGAGCCCGCCAAACTACGAACAGGTGATCAAGGACTGTGACGCTGCACTTCAGCTGGACAGCGGATACGTCAAGGCGCTCAACAGACGAGCCACCGCGTATGAAGCCCTAGGGAGGGACGAGGAAGCCCTGAGGGATTTCACCGCGACGACGATCATGGAGAAATTCCAAAACGATGCCGCGTCGTCCTCCGTCGAGCGCGTGCTCAAGAAGATTTCAACAAAAAAGGCAGAGGAAATGTTGAGCACAAGGGAACCTAGGTTGCCGTCCAAGACGTTTGTCTCGGCCTACCTCGGCGCTTTCCGACCTCGTACGTTGCGCGCCGCCGCACTTTCCACACGCCCCTAACCGCTGACCTTCCCCCCCACACACAGGACCCAAGCCCGAATTCCCAGAACTCCCCGCAAACTCTACCAACACGGGCAACAACACCTTCTCCCTCGCGCTTGACGCCCAAACCGCGGGCGACTACACGCGCGCGTTCATGCTCGTGAACGAGGCGCTCGAACAGGGGATTTCGCCTGATTGGAAGCAAGGACAGGCAGAGGCTTTGAACATGCGTGGAACGTACAAGTGAGCCTCTCCCCCCTCCCGCTGTCTTTTGTTCATCCGTACGTCATGTGCTTACCCCCCCCCCCCCAATCGGGAAGGTTCCTGCTGGGCGACTCGGCCGGCGCAAAGGAAGACCTGGAGAAGAGTTTGGACTTGGTGCCGGACTATGTGCAGTCGCTCGTCAAGGTAGCTAGCGTACACATGGAGATGGGTACGTTGCGCGGGAGTTTTTTTCAACCGCAAGTAAATGCTGAGACATCTGCCTTCCCGTGTGTGTGTGTGTGTGTAGGAGACGCCGCGGGCGCCTTTGGTGACTTTGAGGCGGCGATTAGGCATAACCCGAACGATCCCGATATCTACTACCACCGTGGTCAACGTGAGTCGTTTGCGTTCACAGCGTTCGCTGTCCCCCCAAAGGTCTTGCGCTTACTCCCCTCCCGTCGCCGCGCGCGCAGTGTACTTTGTGACCAACGCATTCGACAAGGCGATCGAGGACTACGAACGTTCCACGTACCTCGATGAAGATTTCATCTTTTCGCACGTCCAGCATGCCGTCGCCCAGTACAAGATGGGCCAGACGAGGGAGAGTATGGCGGCGTTTAGAGATATTTTGAGAAAGTTCCGCGGAAAGTCGGAGCCTTTGAATTACTAGTGAGTCGCGCGCGAGGCGCCGGAGGAGAACGCATGGGGTCGTGACGGAAGCTGACACGCGCGCGCGGTAGTGGCGAATTGTTGTTGGACCAGCAACGGTTCGAGGATGCGATTCGAAACTTTGACGAGGCGATTGAGATCGAGAGGAAAAAGTGAGTTTCCCCCACGGAGTGCTCGGTGCCTGACGACCTGACCCCTACTTGACGCGCCCAAGGACACCAACAAACGTCCTGCCCCTCGTTAACAAGGCGCTCGCTGTCTTCCAATGGAAGCAGGACATGGCGACCGCGGAAGCGCTCTGCAAGGAAGCCCTCGAGATTGACGAAGAATGCGACGTCGCCGTAGCCACAGCCGCCCAGTTGAGCCTCCAACAAGGGAAAATCCCCGAGGCGATCAAGTGGTTTGAGCAGAGCGCCAAGCTCGCTCGAACAGAGGCAGAGTTGACGGCCGCGATTACCTGTAGGTCGATGTTGTGATTTTTTTGTTGCGGGCAAGGTGGACTGACGTTGTGCTGGGCGAACAGATGAACACGCTTCAAAGGCCCAGATGGCGTTCTTGCAGGTAAGTTTCCGTGGCTGGCTGGCTGGCGGCCGCAGGAGCTCATCCCCTGTTGCTGCAGAACTATCCCCAGATGGCGGAAAGGCTCGGCCAGTTGGCGTCCCAGATGTAGATCTTGTTTATTTAGTTAAAGTATTTGCATCCGCCCGGCCGTGTCCGATCATGACGGCTTTCGCTGTGATTTCTGAGAAAACGTCGATAAGGGCCGCACAGTCGTCCCCGCCTCCTGAGTCCACCACACCATGCCAGAGTTAGCGTTCTCCCGGCTGCCCGAGTCCGCACTCGACGACAGCGTCGACGGTGCCTCCACCCCCGACCCACCTCCCGGGTCCAAGGACCCGATGCCCATCTCCCCGCAGACCTTGACGGACCATGTCTTCCGCTCGCTGAACAACATTCCCTCCCACAGTTCCCGCAGGAGTGATAACAGCAGCAGCGCCGGAACGGACGGGCCGAGACGCGCATCAGAGTCGATAAACGGTAGGCCAGCGTCTTCTATCCCGCAACATATGGGACGCATGGTCTCGGGCTCTCATGCTGCCGTTTCCAAGTCGACTGGATCCTTGACCCCGGATGTGGCGGGCAAGGCCTCCAGTAATGCTGCTGCCCTTCAGCGGCAGGGCAAGGGCAAGGGAAAAGTAATCATGAGCAGTAAGGAACGGCTCAAGAAGGAGGAACAAGGAGTGGTCAAGCGGAGAGATGGAGGCGTGCTGGCCAGAGGCTTCATCCTCAAGACCGATCACTACCCAACAGGTCCGTTCACTCCACTCATGGGGGTTGCCCTTCCCAAGGCGACCCTGACTTTGGGAGCTAACACACGCACGTTCTTCCCTACTGCGTGTCCAAAGGACGAGCCCTCGACCTCGACTTCCACCTCGAAGGCGCTCCAAATTGGCGAGCGCCACGCGAAGAGTCACTCAACGTCTACGGCGTCGCCCAACCGACATTGCCAGGCCTAAAAGGGATTCTCTCCGTCCTTGGATGTCGACCCACTGATTCATTTGCCTCTCATGCGGTGGCCACAAGCCAGGATCAGGTGGAGGCGACGCGGCAGAGGACGTCCGAGTTGTCTGCCGTTGACGACGCCTTATCCGCGATGAGGCGCAAGTCATTGGATGATGCAAAGCAAAGTGGATGGATGGATGCGGAGCAGGATGGAACGGCGCCGCAAGGCAGATGTGTGTGGTTCTGTACTCGTGAAGAGCCAATCAGTGAGTGCTTTCGTCTCTTGCCGAACTCTGGTAAGCAGCGTAGAGTCGTCCACTAATGCCTCGCTCCTTCGCGCGGTATTAGTTTACATCAGCGGACGGCCGTTCGTTTTGAGAGACATGTCGGCTGCCAAGACTACCATGACCTTGTCGGATCGAGCGGAGAATCTCGAGGGAATCGAGCGACGATTGCGGGACGATATTCTCTTGGAATCTAAAAAGTACGGGTTCTCACATGGTATCTACTACTCTTCCCCGCACCTCTGACCTCTCTAATCAATCACGATAGATACGGGGGAATGATTCTCACCCACGACGAGCTCGAGACGGGGGAACTAGTGCCGACGTGGACCGCGGTGGACGAGGACAGTGTGACCACGTTTAAAGAAGCGCACGAAAAGATGAAGAGTGAGGGCTGGGTGGTCGACTATTATCGTACTCCCATCTCCTCGGATAGACCTATCGAGGTGCGTAACCGCTACGGGACTTGTGCCGCGGTATAACAGCAACATGACAGCCCTCCTCCCTATAGGACAATTATCTGGACGCCTACGTCCGTGTTCTCCGTGATGTGGACCCACTAACCACCGCCCTGGTCTTTAACGACGGCCTAGGTGCCGTACGAGCGACATTCGCCATGGTCGCAGCGCTCCTCGTGAAGCGGAAACAGTACATGCTTCAAGATCTGGAAGAACCGTTCGCCAACGTGGGAAGCGGAATCGTTACCCCTGCTCAAGGATGGCAGGCTGCTCAATTCTTCAAGCAGGCTGCGCATCAGCAGGTGCAGAACAGGGCGCTTTTGCATCTAACGAGGTTGATTGGACAAGTCTTGACGGATAGTGAGTGTGACCCGTTCCCTGTGCATGTCCGCCGATGTGTTGCTCATCCCCAAATGTCTTGCACAGCCGGAAACGAGAGATTGGCAGGGAATGCAACTGACCTTCTTGCTTCCCATGCAACGCTCCTCGACTCCATGCGGAACGCGTACATGGGTAATTATCAGGTGGTCCTTTCTCTCTTGTCGTCTATCGAAAATGGCAAAGAAACAAAAAATCTTGTGGACACGTTAATCGACAGCTGTAAGTTTTCGCGTCCATGTACTTATCGCCGCATGCTGAAGATGCTGGTACACGGCAGGCGACGCCGTGGTAAATCTACGTGAGATAATCGTTGATTTACGAATGCGATACTCGGTATCCACCGCTGATGAAAGGACAAGGATCTCACTGCTTGACCGGGCCACGCAAGCTGTATGTATCGGCAGCATTCACGGCTATTTCCCCTTGTACCCGCACGCTGACACGCGGAATTTGACTGTCCCCAGCTCGAGAGATACTTCTTCTTGGTGGCGTTTGCGAGTTATGTGGACGAGGAAGACGCCGGTGCTACGGGTAAGACGTTTGCCGAGTGGTTGATGCAACGTCCCGAGATTTGGAATCAGATCCAAGTACTTCGAAGGAGGGGAGGTGGCCGGTTGTTTGTCTTTACGCCAATCAACGATCTTACTCCGCTTTCGAAAGCCGTCTTCCAGGGCAGTGTCGGTCGAAAGGCGGGCATCGCCACCGGGGAAACGGGCAAGCAAGAAACCACCGTCCTGGGTGACGAATTTTCGCAGTATGTTATTTCGCAGCGAAGCGGTATCATCCTGCGTGCCGGTACGCTCTTGAAATCCGATATATGGGCAAGCCGATCTGCTACTTCCCATCAAGGTATCAAGGGAGCCATCGGATTCCGCCAAGTGCCCACTGCGCCCATTTTCGCTCTGGGTCAGCCATCAGAAGACGCTATTTTACATGTGGTCGAGCGAACGCGCGAGGTGTTCCCGATCGTCACCAAAGTGCTCTGGCTGAACCTACGAGAAGAACCGATTGCGATGCTGCTGGGTGAGCCGTACTGTCTACGAAAGGAGATTATGAGTTTGCGGAATCTCAAGGATTATTCGGGAGTATCGGGCGCCAGGCTCGAAGTTTTGGAGGATCGGCTCGTTTCCGACGTTCTTGCCGAATTGCGCATTTTTGATAATCGCATCCTCCTACACACCGAGACCGATGATGGGCACGTGGCGCCAATCTGGGAAGATGTAAGGCCGGCCGAGGTTCAGACGGTCCGTCAGGTCATGGATAAAGCGCGCCAGGCTTCCGAAAAAGTTGAACTTGAATATCGACGACTGCCGCTTACAGCCATGTCGACGCTCGATTTCCAGGATATTCAGGAAATGCTGACTCTGTGTCTGCGTAATGATTTGCGACACACGGTAATCATCCTCAACGATCAACTAGGCAGAGGAAGATCGACTCTGGCTAGCGTTTTTGTAAAGCTGATTGCTGGATGGATCCAGCAAAAGCAGGAAGATGCAGGAGCGACTCCAAAGACTCCCCGCCTGGCGCCCACGAAGAAAGCCCGCAGCAGCTGGCAAATCATCAATAGCTGTCTTCGGGTATTGCGAAGAAACGGGATCTATGTCAAAGCCAAAGTTGACGAAGCGATTGATCAGTGTGGCGAGGCATTCAATTGTCGAACGGTCATTGAAGATGCGTACCGGAAAGTCGAGGACGAAGAAGATGCGAATCGGAAAAAGGCAATCTTGAAGGATGGGAAAATCCATCTTGCGCGATACCTGCAATTGATCCAGTTCCAGGCATACCTCGATGATCTCCCGGCCGACTTGGGAGCGGAAACGTCGTTTGCGACATGGTATGCCAACCAGCCCGTCTTCAAGACGTTTGAGGCCGAGCTGAAACATGGCGGCGTGGAGATTTTGACGCCGTTGAGCGTCGGAGAGCGAACGAACGGACCCGTATCGAACGATGAAGCTGATACGTTTGTCATGGCTCGCCACAGTGGCATCCTGTCCTCCGGCACGATCATCAAGTCGGATCTTTTCTTGGGCTTGCAGAAGATGAGTCTACCCGAACGTGTTGACGGGGCTGCAAATTACAGAAAGGTGCCGCTCATCTTGCAGGAATCGTCACCGCCGCCATCCGCGGACAGTCACGACTCCCAGCCACATCAGGAGATGACAGCGACAAGGTTTGTCTATGGTACGGGGATGCCTACAGCAGAAGGCTTGCGCCGAGCGTTGAAAAAGATGGGTGCGGAAAAGGGTGGAGAGAGGGACATCTTGTGGACTTCGCTACGTGAAGAACCGGTCCTCTACGTATCTGGCATACCCCACGTCCTCCGACTGTACGACAAGCCGGTCGTGAATATCGAGACGACGGGCGTCGATGCGAAGCAAGTGGAAGCTATGGAGGATGCGTTCAAACGTGACGTACTGGACGAGATTCGCAAGGAAGGTCGACTTCTTTTACACGATGAAGTGGAAACGACGCCCGGACATTTCGAGGTTGTCCCCATCTGGGAAACTGTGGATGAAAAAGATATCATGACCCCGCGAGAGCTGTATGAGCAAGTTCAGCGAGAAGGTTATCGCTTGGACTACCGGCGAATTGCTGTCACAGACGAGCAAGCGCCGTTGCCCGAGGCGTTGACCGCGATTATCGACAGGGTGGAAGAAGGTCTGGAGAAGAATGACGCCGATTTCGTGTAAGTAGATTGGTCACACAAGCGATTCCCAATGGCGAGCTGATGCTGACTCGGGTTGTGGCGGTGGTTAGTTTCAACTGTCAAATGGGTAGGGGCCGTACGAGTACCGGAATGATTGCCGGTTCTATTATCGCTTCTATCGAAAACGCGTCGGATGCTACGCAACTCGGGGCGGACAAAACGGAAGAAGGCGAAGGAGAGGCTGATTTCTCGGAAGAAGCGGCATACATGAACGGTGAGTGGCATCGTCCAACGCACGAGACCTGTGTGGGTGCGTTGACATCCCTCGGCTGATCTCGCGACATTCGATTCCGTCTGATAGGAGAGTACAAGATGATCTTGCGCCTGATGTCTGTTTTGACGCATGGCAAAGAAGCCAAGCGGATTGCAGACGAGGTTATCGACGTCATGTCTGGCGTACAGAACCTGCGTCAAGCAATCTACGAGTAGGTCATTCCTCCCATCTCCACGACACTCGCAACCACGGCGATTAACATCGGAATCTGCCTTGTAGTTACAAACTGAAGATCGATGCCTGTGAACCCGGCTCCGCCAAACAACGCAACCTGAATCGAATCGGGATCAACTATGCATACCGATATGCCATGTTGATCGTCCTCACGGCGTACTTGCTGGAGGTCAAGGAGATGAAGGCGCGAGTGGGGCAGAGTGCGCATGCTGGGCAGGAGACGCCCGTGGCTGACAGCGAGGTGATGGACGCTATGGGGCGTATCCGTCCGTTTGCCGAGTGGCTGAAGGGGAAGCGGGAGATCCGGACTGTGCTGGCGAGACAGACGCTGGACTAAGGGACCATGATGTCGGTTGTATGTTATTAGGGCGGATGCAAACCGCGAATGACGACTGCTCTGGCCGGGTAATCAACTCTTAGCGTTTTTGGACTTTCCCGCTCCTCCTCCTCCCTCCCTCCTCCCCTCCCACCATGATGCCCCAAGCACAGCCGATGGCACAG
This sequence comes from Naganishia cerealis, assembly GCA_030039265.1. Taxonomy (NCBI): domain Eukaryota; kingdom Fungi; phylum Basidiomycota; class Tremellomycetes; order Filobasidiales; family Filobasidiaceae; genus Naganishia; species Naganishia cerealis. The sequence goes on along the minus strand of JASBWR010000123.1, from coordinate 55,861 downwards.
ACAGTGCCCGCGACAGCCGCGGCCAACAACGCCGGCACCGACGAGATCCTCGGGTCCCTGCCGATCCCGCTCGTCAGACTGCTCATCCTTCTGGCTCGTCCAATCCGCTGGACCCGCTCGGCACTTGAGGTGATCAGATGGCGCTCCGAGAGCCCCGTTAGTAGCTGGTGTGTCGTCGCGGGCTGGTGGGCGGTCTGTCTCGGCGGGAATGCCGTATGGCGGTGAGTGCACAACGTCCCTAGCAGCACAACGTCAGGGCTGACACGCTGCGGCCATGTTTGCCTCACCAGGTACTTTCTCCCAGTGCTCCTTCTCATACCGCTCCTCCCTCTGCCAACCACTCCATCACTCACCCCGGCTTCCACGCTGCTCAATCCGCCATTGATCCTTTCCACTCAGCCATACACCAGCCCGTCGGCACCGGCAACCTCGCATACCCTGCTTCTAGCGCTTTCGGACCTGTATGCTATCAATGCTCTGGTGCCGGTATGGGAGACGAGAATGGACTGGGTTGAATGGGCGAAAAGGGTGGAAAGGAGGCGGTTGGCCAGAGCAGTGGCGGTTATTTGGGCTGCATGGATAGTTATAAACACTCTACTTGGAGCCAGAGTGGTGAGTCTCGCCTTCCTCGGTCAGGACGGAGCTAGCGCTGATCATGACCCACTCAGACACTCGCGATAATCGGCTCAATCTTGCTTCTCTCGCCGTCTCCATTCCTCAATAACACCTCGCATCTGCTCCACCGATCCCTTCTTATCCGTCGTCTCTTGACCTTTGCCTTTCTCTTCGTCTTCGGCTCACCCTCCGTCGTCTCGCCAAGCCCGGCGAAAACGGACGAAGTCGACGCACTGCCACCACAAGTGTTTAGCATTCGCGATTGGCTCAAGGGGAAATGGAACGCAAGTAGGCGGCCGAGTTTTGCGTTTCGTGCAGCCGGATTACCACGACCACCTCTAGTGACCTCTGCGTCGCTTTCCGGTTCCGCGCTAGACGTCACTCCTCCCCCGTCCCCATCACCAAAGTCGGATCCCTTTTTCAAACCTTCGGCTCCGCTCTACTTTCGCTTCGAGTTACACGAGAATCAACGATGGTGGATGGGTCTCGATTGGACTTCTGCCTTACTTCCTCAAGAACGCGCAGCGTGGTGTGATGTCTACCTCAACCCGACTAGCCCGCCGCAGGGATTCACATTGCCCAGGGAGACCGCCGTGTATCTCCCCGAGCCGAGAAAGGGCGATCCGGGAGGCAGGGTGAAGCGAACGGCGACATGGCGATGGGTAGATGAAGATTGGACGGTTGTGCGAAAAGTAGCAGTGGGGAAAACGACGGGATTGGCAGGAAGTATCGGGACCTCTATCCTCCCTGGTACCAACAACGAACAGTCCATCCACCTCCGCAGCACAAGTGTATCGGGTGGAGGGCCGTCTCCGATCACTGCCGGAACTGCCGTCGCGGAGGAACCCAAGAAAGGAATCGCGGAACAAGCGTTCGTCAAAGGTCTCGAGCGACTTAAGGCGCGTACCATGGCGGGCGGCGTAGGGTTACCCTTGGCAGCCGGGTTTACGGGCGGCGCGGCGGCGGCGGCAGCAGCATCGGGCAAATCGAGACCGTTGAGTGGCGAATTTGGCATGTCGCCGCAGAGTCCAGAGTTGAATAGAAGAAAATCAGAGGATGAAAAGAGGAAATCATCGAGCGCTTCGTTGGATCTATCGCATACGGCTTTGATGAATGCGACTCAGCAACAAGCTACTGGCAGCGTAGCCGGAGGTGGTGGTGGTGGAAATGGTGTCATCGGTCTAGGAATAATGGCGGACGCCGCGGCTGGTCCTGCGTCACCTGCTCCGATGCCTGTCGCCGATCTTGAAGCCGGGACGGATATCGATGGATGGAGCTATGGTGATAACAAGTGGGAAGGGATGGGACCAAAAGGTGGAATGGGCAAGGTGAGTGTCGGTCGCCCATGCAATCCATTTACCACAACTGACTCCTCACTCCGTGTCGGTAGTATACGAGGCGAAGGAGGTGGCAGCGTCGGGCTATCTGCACGGAAGAAATCCAGTATATCCCAGGTGAAAAACCGCCGGCAGCGCTCACGGTCGTCGGAGACGTCGTCGCTGATTCAGTGGACAAGGTCACCTCGGAGAACGTCGCTGTGGGTACTCCCGTCACGAGCGCGAAAGAACGCCTCGTGACAGGTTCCTCGGTTGCTGCGAATCGATCTCTCTCCCCCAACAACTTGTCGTCGCCATCGTCGTCACCATCCCGTCAACTACAAGAACGCCGCCAGGCCTCCTCCCGCTCGGGATCGATATCCGTCGTGTCGTCCCATCCACATTCGCATCATTCACACGGACATGTTGAAGGGTACACGGTAGCTCCTGCTACAGCCGCACCTGCTAGTCCCGCCGCCGTGACGGTGACGCCTACGACAGTGACCGAGGTGTTAAGCGCCAGCGGGGTTGCCCCGCCTCCGGGGCTAGGATTCGGATCAACAGGGAAAGCAAGGCAAGAAAGTCAGGGAGCAGAAGGGAGAGATGGGCCGTTGAGACAGCGGTTGAAGCATGCAATGGGAAATATGGGGGCATGAGCGGAAAGTTCATAAGAGCTATGATTGTACCCGGTTCGCGCCTCGCGGTCGGAGAGTGATAATAATGACTATGAGAAATACTGTATCTTGTATGCATGCGATGCTCTTTGCGGGATGTCTCCCAATAAACATTCCCGATAGTCATCATTTTTGTCTTCTGTCGATGAACTTGTCCAATTATCAGCGGAGCTTACATGTCTTGGTGGAGCTGTATTATGAAGAGAAGTTGCTACGGATCCACCTGACGTTCTCTACGTCGATGCGGCGGGGACATTTACAGTCAACCGCAACCCGAGTGATCATTATCGGCCCTAGTGCCCTGGAGAAACACAAACCAGTCATGGCCTGCAACTAACATGATGCACCTCGCGACTGTCTCGCTCTCCTCATCGACGCTTTGACCAGACAAGAAGCCATCGAAAGTGCAAATCTCAAAAGCCATATGACAAGGCTGAATCAGCCTCAATACAACGAAGGTGTTCTGAACCACATCCTCCGATCCTACTAATTCGCATGTCGGGTCATCTGGGTAGTTGCTAGGGGTGGTTCTTCGACTGCGACGACGACCTCGACCTCGGATCAATTGTTCGTACGAGATTGAGCTGTTGCTGGTAAACTCGAATCAGGCGATGACAGGGGTTCCGCTTTAGTCGCATCGTACATCCTCTACGTCTGTCATCTCGACGGCTTCTTTGACGGCCATCATACGCACTGCTATCCGTACAATTCGAACCGGAAGCGGACCGCGCTTGCTGGCTGTCCTCGATGAAGTCCATCCCCGTTGCGCTACGCTGAGACCTGCCCTCCCCAACAGGCAACACTTTTCCTCTGATCATCCTTCTTTTTCCAGTTAGATGACCACGAATCTCTTTACCCAACAGCATCAACGCTTGCGCAGTTCCCGAGCAAGAACTTGCCTCTGCTGCCGTCTTTAAGTGCTCCCTCATGATGGCGACCTCATTGCTCCGAGCTTCCTCCTCCTCCCGTCGTCCCGGACGGCCTCAGACGAGTCCCATCGCCACTACTCCCGATCTCGAAGGCGTCGATAGCCGAGGCATCACCATGCTCGTGGATGCCATACCTCGAATCTGGAACGCTTGGCGTGGGTGGTGGACATCCATGGCTCGATTTCGGGGGTTTGATTCGTGGGCTGGCTGGTGTGCTTGGGTAACCACGACAGACATTAGGATCCGATTGTAAGGGGGCTTCTGGGTGTCATGGTCATTCTGTGCAACGAGACTGTCATCATAGCAGTCTCATATCAAATTATAGAGCATGGTCGTGGTCGTGGTCGACTACTTTGGACTGTATCGACCGATCACTTTCACATCCCTTCAGGTAACAATCCCGGCCATTGATCAAACAGGATACCATTTCCATACCTTCCAATTCATACAACTCACAGGGGCAGCCCCTATTCCTTCAAGAATTTTAGCACCACGTCCACCCACTCATCAGCCGCATTAACCATCGGCAAGTGCCCGCCACCTTGCACAACATGCACACGCGCCCTCTCCGCGCCGGCCTTGGCGTTCACTTCCTCTCCGAGCGCTTGCAAGCCCTTTGGCAGCGCCCCATCGTATTCCCCAGCGAGGAGCAACACCTCTGCCTTGCCCTCTTCCCCGTTTCGGGAGGCAAGGGCATCAACAAGCCCGAGAGAGAGCAAGTCGTACCCCTGCAGCGCCGCCGCCGAGCTCGCGAACCCCTCAACCGACGTTCCCTCGATGCCGTCCTTCAACCACCCGTAATCCCGCTCCGAGTCCAACGAATCATGCGCGAACCAGCGCGGTATTGTGGCTTGTGCGAGTGCAGCCATGCCTTCCTTGCGCGCAAGGGCGATTCGATCGTCCCATGCGGCCGTGTTCGCCTGCGGGGCTTTTGCCTGTGTGTCACATGCGATGAACTTGTGCGCTACGTGCGGGTGGGTGAGCGCGACGTGGAGTGTTGTTGCGCCGCCTTGTGAAACGCCGATAACGGCGTGCGCCTGGGGAACGTTAAAGTGTGCGAGGACGGAAGGCACGTCGTCTGCGAGTTGTTTGAGCGTGGTTTTGGTGCGAGGGGTGAAGGAGCGACCGTGGCCCCGCTGGTCGTACATGATCACGTTGTACTGCTTCGCCAGCCGGTCCCAGACGTGCCGCCACATCTTGTAGTTTGTCATGAGTGAGTTGACGAGGATGATTGTTTTCTTCGTGGGCTGCGCGGCGGGGACGTAGATGGCGTGCAGGCTCTCGGCGGGTGTAGCACCGACCTGGACGGCGGCGACGCGCGGGATGGGTGGAGTCATCAAGGACTTGTCATCCACGTCCAGCGCAACGAGGAGTCGGGAAACCATGTTGTACGCTCCGACGGTCGTGGTGGCCTCCAACAACTGTCGTTCCACCGTCACGGGTCCACTACCCGCGGGACCTGTCCGCTCGGGGTTTCTCGCCAGCTCTGCCGCCAATTCAGTCTTGAGCTCATCGAAGACGGGTTGGGGGACTGCGATTTGGCGGGTGGACGCATCGGCGAACTTAAGTGCGGCGGCTTGGAGCGGGGACAGTGTGTCCCCGCCGGAGACGAAGGAGGGGATCTCGAACGCCTGTGAGCGGTCTGTGGGGGCCTCGGAGCCAATGAGGGCGAGCTGTTCATACGATAGTCCTGCAGCTCGACCGACGTGTTCATGGTGTACCCATTCGAAAGCCGCTCGATTGACTGAAGCGACTCGCAAGATCTACAGAACGTCACTGCTCTTTAATATAGAAGTGCGCGAGGAAGGGAAAGGACGGGGGGACGCACCAAGATCTCCCTCACATCATCCGGCAAGCTATTCCTCTGCCTGAGCGTCCCGATAAACGTATTCCACCCATCAGCAACCATCGGAGCGTTCAATAACGTCCCGTCGAGCGAAGTGAGCCCGCGTGCGCCCCGGCGTTCGCGGATTCGGTCGGCGACGGGGTCCTCGCCCTGTGAAGGGAAGCGGTAGGGGATGCGGGGCATGGCGAGTGCGAGGGCGGGGCGGAGGGCGAGTTTGAGCAGCGTGTGGGGATGGGGGTTTGCTATGTGTGAGTGAGTATTGGCGGCGACGGGCAAGATGGGTTATAAGGCGCTCCCCTGGCTGCGGATGTAGCTTGCCCGACTCCCGGCCGTCGTCGGAGGAGAGTATTCCGAGAGCGGAAGCAGATCCAGCGAACGCACATGAAGGAGCACATTCTATAATACATCATGCGTACTCTATCTGCTGCTAGGGTGGCACTCATGTAGCAGTGTGAAACGCCAATCTCTGGATCAGTGTTCGGCAGCAGCCTGAAACGATTCGCAGTGTCGTGAAACAAATTCAAGTTTGGAGAAACGGAGTGTCGCGACGAGGTAAGCTTGGAGGATGTAGAGGGACTTGTGGCTGCTACAAGCCAACAGTGATCCATCAGCTCTACCTGCCTGTTCAGACGACTTGGATTGATTCAGCCAACGAGCCACAAAAGCTCTGGAAACGTCTCCTGGAGAACATAGGAGCGCCATCAGAGCGCCATCGTTGTTCTGGCTGGATAGATTCCGTGACGCTTACCGTAGAAAACTATGATAACGTCTTTTTTAGCTGGCCAATCATTTGTGGGCCGGTCTTGCAGGTCCTATGTCGCTCCGGATAGTATCAGTTGAGCATATCTCCGAGGTCCGCCTAGACGTCCATCGGCCAGTTGTCAAACTCGAGCTTGCCCACCTTCAGTCGGTTTGTCCTGTTGTGAAACTTGGGGTTCATTATACATCATCTAGGTGTATATGACACGCAGTCCACGAGCTCGCCATTTCGGAAAAGGTATACACGAAGCAGTCTACTTACTATGGTTTCTACGATACATGCTGCACGAGGCTGAGAAATGGGTTGGAGGGAACCGGTTCAGAGACCAGTCGAGAACTGTGGGAGGGAACGTATTGTTTATTTCTGCTTTAACAATGCAGCCAAGCATTCTTGTACGCTGCCAAGCTCTCAGCAAAGGGATCACTTAACGACATACGATGCCTGTAAAGGAAGAAGTGTCGATGACAACCAAAAGAGGCGGGATGAATTCGCACGCGACAGAGATTTGCTTCGGCTGCAGCTGCTTGCGGGCGACAAACTTGACAATTGAATAAACATGCTGATGGAGCAACCTGTACTTGTGGGTGTAATCATTCTCTATGATCGATGAAAACACGCCAAAGGTGTGGTCACTGCTGCAAGCAACGCCGCCGCCCTTGGGTCGCGCCGACTGGACGTGCTACGCCGAACAAAATACATGCTTCCTATTTTCAAGTGGACCCCACAAGACAGTCACTTCCTGGAATGCATTGCCATCGCTATGCCCGTGCATTCCCTCCGCCTCAACGTCTTTTAGGTCATTTCCGACCGGCTGCCTTAACATCTTTCTTCGGTAAACCAGTTGAGCCCGATCAAGCTCGGCTCCTTCATGGTGTTGTGCTGATATCCCAGAACGTGCAACGCTCCTGGGTCAACGACAAAGTGATAGCTAGATGATTGGAGAGAAAGCCGTCGAAGAGGAGTGGTTCTCGTCAATATACGCCGGCGTAGGTATGCTTGAGTACTAGATGCGGCACTTACCCGGTTTTCAGCGGTAGATCACACCATCGAGCGACAAAGGCTCTCGAGAAATGGCCTGGAAAGAGCAAAGTACGTAAGGGCTTAGACTGTGAACAGCGCAAGTGGAGCTTACCATGAGAGACGATAACAACGTCCTGAGCGGTTCCATCGCGGTCAGGGCGTTCCAAGCACTGTCACCGTACAAGATACGATCAGCGTGCAACGTTGCTTTGGCAGCTGTCCACTGCTTGGACAACGCCAACCTGAGACCTACCTCCTTATGGATCGCCCGGATCTTGGCGATGACCCGGTCGACACGATCCGACATTTGCTGAGGACTTTCCCCAGGATACTTGTCACCAGGAGGACATCTGAATAATATGCAAATCAGCAAGCGTGCGCAAGGCGATGAGGAAACGTCGTCAGCGCGTAGACGCATACCCGTCAGTCCAGATATCCCAATCGGGCTTCTGTTGACGAATTTCGTGGGTCTTCAGCCCTTCGTACGCTCCGTAGTCCCATTCTTGCACATCGTTTTCGGTTTCAAAGGATTGAAAGTTGTTTTTGTCATCGTGGTTGAACAGCTGCCCACAGTGGAAAAGTGCGGTTAGCCGGTATGTCCGCAGATTCAGTTGATTCACGAGAACATACGAGGTCGGCAGTAAGCTGAGCCCGTTTTCGGGGCGACACAAAGACGTGTGAAACGTTCTTGGGTTCGATCACGCCTAGAGCATCAAGATGAAGCGGAGTCTCAATGTCAGCCGATAATGGGCGCACACCACTAAGGGAAAGCTTATGGCTTACCAGGAACGACCTTTTTCGCAGTCCGCTTCATGATCTCTACGCCCTTTTCCGTCAAAGGGATATCCGAAGTTCCGGTCTATTGGAAATCCATACAGCAGGTCAGCAATCCGCCGTAACAGCTTTCCTACACCGTATATCGAAAAGCTGACATGTCGGCCTACATAAAGGGACACAACGCACGAGATGAGCAAATGGGCATCGTATGTGCAGCTGAGTAACATCCGCAAGACATACCGTTCAGAGACCATTCAGTCTGTCCTGTTATTACCAGGTTTAACGTATCGTATCAGCTCTCCAGTGGACTTGCTACGCCGGAATCCATCGACGTACCGTGTCGGACCAAGTAAACGTGGGGCATTCGAGGAGCCATGGCTGATGTTCTTGCTTTGTATGAGGAGCGACAAGGGATACTTCGACACCACCGGTTGATAAGTTGTCCACCCTGCTTGATGAGAACGTTGCTCCGTCTCGCTGCTCCAATTCCGCAAAGGTCAGCTCGGGATGAGTCGGCGCTAAGCTGCCTCTCGGGTGAGACATGAGTCGTAATTATTGACATGAAGAGATCCATCTAGACGTCATTCCTTCCGCGCGATTCCCCATCTCCGTCTTCTTCTCCTCGCATATCACTGATATCTCTAAAATCTGCTTGAAAAGCGTGTGTGCAGTGAGGAGGTGCGGCGGCTGCTTGGGTGAGTAAGATCTTGTTCAGAACTCCTCACAGAAGCTGGCTGTAACTCTTCGGAATCAAGAGGGCTACATATTGTTGGTTTCTTAACTACAAAAGGTCTATGGCAACTTCTGCTCTACTGAATACAAAGACACTATAGGAGAATGCAAGCTCAAGAAGCCCCGCGCCGTAATGGATCAGGCGGGTACAACCGAGCCTGGTCGTCGACCCAACCCTGCCTTGGTGTAGACATCGTCAATAAGCTGCATTTGGGCGATCGAGTCCTCCGAAGGAACCCAATGAGCAGGCTCCTGACCCTTGCACCGATCTACAAATGCCTCGAGCATGTATCTATAAGTCGACCACCAGGTTTCACCCCTGGTTCGCCATACGGGACCGTAGTTATAGTGCTTTTGATAAGTGGTTGAGCCGGTCGCCTTGTCAGTGACAGCAACGTAATGATAGAGGTGTGGCATCATGAAGCTGCCCAACTGGCGTTAGCCACAATCACAAGGCTTGACATGGGATACTCACTTGTAGTAGTAGATGGTCGCCTTTTCTAACTCGATCCGGATAGATGGCAGTTCCCACAAGCGAGGAATCACGGCGACCAAGTTTGGCTGATCGAGATCATTGTAGATCTCGCTGGTGATGATATCCCCTTGATCGTTCTCAATTTTCAGGATAGCCTTCATTGCCGAATCTACTCGCGGATCTTTGCTGTAAGGTCTCGCAGTGGCGGAAACGACGGATGCATGCTTGGAGTTTGTGAAGTACCGAGTGGCGGAGATGGTATACCTTATGGAAATGCACACAGACGATGGTGAACAGTTGTCAGCCTTCGTATAGAGAGACTTACGTTTCATCCATAGTCGCACCTCCTGCAAGATCATATTTCCATCGAATATCCCAGGAAGGCATCGAATTTTTGGGAGTCACCATCCTCGCGTACGTCCTCAGCACCTTGCCGTACTTTCCACTATCAACGTACGACTTGACAACGTGCGCGGCGGGATGAAACTGCCAATGGAAAGCTTCGAGAGCGACTTTATTGGTTTGCTTCGCGACTTCAAAGATGGCTTTCGCTTCATCGACATTGGCGCACAGCGGCTTCTCAATCAGAACGTGCTTTCCGGCCTTCATCGATTTGATCGCCCACTCGGCATGCAGACCGTTGGGTACCGAGATATAGATGGCGTCGATTTCCGGATCATCCAGCATGTCCTCATACGAGCCGTACGCCTTCGGGATCCCAAATCTCTTGGCGCCGTCTTGTGCCTTGGAAAGCTCTCGAGAGGCAATTGCGACAATCTTGAGTCCCGGGTGGGATTCCGCAGGACGAACGATGACAGCGTCGATCATGGCGGAAGATAGGATACCGAGTCGCAGGGCATCGGGCTCCTTACTGCCTCTAAGGCTGGCGTGTACTCTTCCCTCATAGATGTACTGATGCAAAAAGGTTAGAGTCTGAGGAGCAGGGAGAGGAATGAGTAGGCCGCTGTCAATGCATGGGGGATTGACGGTGACATGCCTGAATTAGCATCGCCATCTTGGAGGTCTACGTTGCGCTGAGGATGAAAGATAGGGGTGTCAAAGAGTGCGCCCTGACCCAATGAAACGGTCTAGTAATATGGTTTGTATAGACACCATGGAGCTGGTGTAATGACTGACGAACCTGGCAGTACCCTGGCGAGCCACTGGAATACTCAATAACAGCTCAAATGGTCGGATTGACGTCAGCAACGCCGTTCCAGGAAAAGCGGAAAGCCCAACAACAACGTGGAATTCTTCGCCACAAATCAAACAAATTTTTCCGCACTCGGCCCTCAACCATAAGTCCACGCCTGTCCCTGCTTCCCTAGCTGTCCTGACTTGATCTATTGCTACATCCATATACTTCGCCACCAAAGTAGTATCTCGATCCATTATAAAGCTTCAGCTTGACGTGCCCGAAAATGACTACCCACCATCCCCGACAATTCCCCGTGATCCTAATGACGGGTAAGGCTACCCGTCTCCCTCTTCCTTTCTTATGCCCTCTCATTCCTCTTTCAACAACAGGCACACCGGGAACCGGAAAATCCACTACTGCAGCCCTTCTCGCGTCATCGTCTTCAATACCACTCGTACACCTCAACATTAGCGATATCGTCAAGGAAAACTCGTTCCATGAAGGATGGGACGAGGAGTGGAATTCTTGGACACTGGATGAAGATAGGGTCAGTAGTTGCTCTGATTCGAGCCAGTCAGCGTCCTGGCTGACCTTGCGTCTTTTTTTCTACGTCGTTGTCTATCCCACGCCACCGCTGACATCCGACTCATAGCTGCTGGATCACCTGGAGGACATCATTAATCCTAGAGACGCACCCGCTACAACGGGTAAGCATCGTGTTCTTTTCTTCTGCCTCAACTCGGCTTCCACTGCCAAGAACGAGCATGGATCGTCACTTCACATGCTCACCCTGGATTCGACGTAGGCTTCATCATTGACCACCACTCGCCGAGTATGTACCCGGAGCGTTGGATCGATTTGGCGGTTGTCTTGAGAACAGACAACGAGATTCTGTACCGAAGGCTTGAAGACCGGTAAGCTCTCCTTCCTCTTCCCCGACTTTCAAGACATCTCCTTTCCTAGTTCCACTAGCTCATGCTGCGCCTTTCTTTCGTGTACCCTCCCGCTGGTAGTAACTACAAACCCAACAAGATCCAGGAAAACGTTTCAGCGGAGATTATGGAAGTCATCCCGGCTGAAACGCGAGAATCGTACGAGCCGGAAATCGTGGTCGAGTTGCGGTCGGATGGCTTGATAGAGCATGAGATGGATGATAATGTGAGGAGAATTGAGGAATGGTGTGTTAATTGGATAAAGAATAGCGGGGAGCGTGATCAGGCTCAGGCCGACGAAGACGCAGAGGAAAGTGACGAGTAGAGACGACATGCTATGGCGGCGAATGGTTGACGTAGGTGTATATTGTTGTATCTCCCTAGGAACATGGGAAGTTTCCTTCTTTGGGTTCGGATCGAGCACTACGATAAAGCTAGGACGATCTGAAAGATGTCAGATCGCATTTATTCAAGCTGAGCTTATCCCCTCATTTATCGCTTGAAACAACATTATAATTCAACTATACAGCTATACAACCAAATAATACAACCAGTAACCGAAAGACGCATTCTGAAGCTGAAATGGAACCTCAGCACTTCAGACGCACCAGCGCAGTTACTGTATCCGAGCCCTGACTTTGGCAATCAACGATGGCACGTCATTCGATCTCCGTGCAGCATCTACCGCATCCGCGATATTCGCCGGGTGATTGACCAGCTGCAATGGGAGCAACGAAACGCATCAGCGTGACTCTCCGCGTTATGATGCGGAATTATGCAAGAAAGAGGCCAAAACGAACCTTTGCATCGTCCAGTGCTCTTGTGCTTTCATTGAACAACAGCGCTAATGTCACAGTCGCACGGGACGCTGTGTCCTCCCCTCCTGTGCGTGGAAGTGGCTCGTACTCGAGGTGCAACTCGTTACTGTCGACTGGTTTGATGGATTTGATACCGAGAAGGGCGCGGTAGACCTCGATGGCGGACGTGAACCTGGAGATCGGTAAGACGGACGAATACACGCCGTTCGTTAGGGATGTATTGAGAGTCGGTGAAATGCGTACTTACCATGAGCACAGCTCGTCCACCTTGCCATCGCCCTTTTCTCTGCCGGCTCTTGCTTCCCTCGCCAACGCCTCCTGCCTTTCTTTCTCCCTGGAGGAACTTGCCACCTCCTTGGCCACACGATTCACTTCATCTCCCGTCTTGTCCATTTCTTCCGTCAGCTCGTAATTCGTTGTCGTTAGATCCGAGATATATTCGTCTTGTTCCGCTAGCAGCTTTTCCGCTCCCGATACCGTGATGCGCTGAGCAGTCAGAGGTCAGTGCAATTCGCGCAGGGCGGGGACACGTAACCAAGGGCTTACGTCTTTCACAGGATGAACTCCGCGAATACGGGCCAATTCATGTTCCATTTCCTTCACCTTTTTCATATAGTTGCTCACGTCTCCCACGGATTCGGCGACACTCCGATGCGCTAGAGAGCATAGGTCAATAGCAGAACCATACAGAATAAGTATTCGCACATCAATCGGTAGAACTTTTACTTACACGCAGACACTTCCTGGCTGAGTTTCAGTGCCTCTGCCCTTAGCTCCTCGAGATGCAGCTTGTTTGCTTTCAAAGCGGCCTTCTTCTTGGCGTTTGTGCGTTCTGGCATAGGCGGGATCAGATCGCTGATTTCAGGCAGACCTCTCTGAAAACCGACCCACCTTTCTCCTCATTCTCTCCCGGTTCGAGAATCTTTCCATCCTCCCCCGTCAGATTGTGCATTAGATCCAACTTTGCGTGTTGCTCGAGGTACTTGAATTTCATCAGTCTAAAGTAATCCTGCAACATAAGGAGGAATAGCAAAGGTCAAGTCGAGTCATCCACTCGAGGTAATACAAAGGACTGACCTTTATCGCAAACATTTCCGCCTCCAGCATTAAGGGATTCATCGGATCAGAGGTCCCGTTTGCGTGGCCATCAGTAACATCAGAAGTGGCATCCTTCATCGCCTTCTCGAGAAACTTGTCCTTCAGGCGTTCTTGGTAGAAGGTATTAGCCTGAGACATGCTTGTAGCCAGCCTGTGAGATGAAGATGTGTAAGAATGTCCGCCGTCACGACTCTGCTATTTCTAGGCCAGCTTACTTTTCAGCTTGCTCCTGCAATGCATCATGCCGGCCATGATCATTCCCGTACGAATCCCTCTTGACGGGAGCTGGAAGCAAAGTGGATGCTGACATAGCTTGTGCGCCTGATACAGACATTGGAGGTCCGGTGCTGCTATGCGTCCCGAATACACCTGAATGCAGAACAAACCCCCTTCCCCTGGATAGAATATCCTTGAACCTTCTTGTTTATCGAGTAGTTGCAGGATTCTGCTTACCTAATCCCATAAACGCGTCGCGCCGGTTCGACTGCCGAGACGATCGAAATGAGTGAATTCATCATGGAATATGGATGTGCAGCTTCAGTCTTTCACGGGTCTTTCAGGCCTTCCACTATCGAGTCTCTGTGCACAGCTCAAACACTTCCTTATAATCCACGGAAACACCGGCAAATATGGCCGACATCGATACACCACCGCTTGTGCCGCAGCGAATGCTAGGGAACAAGTCCTCTGCCCCTACCTTTGTCGATCCAGCGAGACAACGTGAGTAACTGTTCGGCTACATCCTGGATAGGTAGATTGATTCTGTGCGAGATACAGCATGGGTGGAAAAGTACAGACCGAAAACTATTGAGGATGTTGCTTCTCAAGATCATACTGTAGCTGTGTTGCGAAAAACACTAGGTAGTACCAATGTGAGTTCCATACAAGTATTGTGATATCCGGGTCGCTGATACCTGATAGCGTACAGTTGCCACACATGCTCTTTTACGGTCCGCCAGGTACTGGTAAAACAAGTATGTGTATAGTCATCATCTAGAACAGCCGTGTCATTGACTCAATATTCTCTAGGTACTATTCTGGCACTGGCGAGACAACTGTTCGGGTATGGAAACTACGTTTGAGGCGTCCGAGTGTTCACCGTATTGATTGAAGGATTTCTTGATTCCGTCCCGTAGACCCGATCTCTTTCGTGCGCGAGTACTCGAGCTGAACGCATCTGATGAACGAGGTATTTCCGTGGTGAGAGAAAAGATCAAGACGTTTGCTAGAGAAACACCGAGGCACATCAAAGGACCGTCAACGTGAGTAACTGGGCCACATTCTTTGGTACCTGTGAGACGCAGGATACTGATGAGCGATGATTCGCAGAGACGGCAAGGTGTATCCGCAACCGCCGTTCAAGCTGATTATTCTGGATGAAGCCGATTCGATGACTCAGGATGCCCAGTCTGCGCTCCGTCGGATAATGGAAACCTACTCAAAGATCACTCGTTTCTGTCTAGTCTGCAACTACGTCACCAGGTTCGTAAGCCGACGAACTAACCATGAAGAGACATCCCTCACTGACACTCTGCCTCGCTGCCAGAATTATCGAACCCCTCGCTTCCAGATGTTCAAAATTTCGTTTCAAGTCCCTGGATCCGTCAAGTACGCAAGCTAGAATACAGATGATTGCCGAGGCTGAGAACGTTCAAATGGATGCAGAAGTAGGTCATTTGTCTGTGCTACCTGAACACTTGCAATTTTAACAAAGAATTGTGTTTTGAACAGGTCGTGCCCTTGATTCTGGAACTGTCCGGGGGAGACATGAGGAAGGCTATCACTTATATGCAGACGGGCCAGCGTTTACATGCTGCGCAAACTCCGCCAACACCGATAACAGCTGAATCCAGTAAGACCCGTAATTATCAGTCCTCTTGCAATTATGATTGACTTTTCATAATTCAGTCCATGAGATTGCTGGTGTAGTTCCAGGGAGAATAATCAACGATCTGTTGCGTGCCGTCGGAATCGATGTCGATTCGGGATTAGTGGACAACCTTAAAGGCAAAGATGGTTTCAAGATGGTTAGTGACACGGTTACCATGATCAATCGTCAAGGTTACAGTGCGGGACAAGTGCTACAACAGGCAAGTCTTATCCGGTCCGCCACGGGCAATCAGTAAACAGTATGCTGATTCAGCTCGTTCGCTATAGCTTCACGATGCCCTGATACCGTTGGATGGCATCCCATCGCTACCAAAATCGCTAGCTTCGATGGCCATGGCGGAAGCCGACTACGCACTATGTGCTGGGGCAGATGAGGAGCTGCAATTGCTTGAGGTTGCGCTTCGCGTACAGGCAGCGTTACAACGGGCGATGTAGTCGCTGTGTGGGAAGCTGAGGGGCTTTCTCATGTGTAATCGGTACCGACGATCGGTCGAGCAGCTGGTAGAGTATAGACGACATGGTTTGAAGTTGTATTTATCG
This sequence comes from Naganishia cerealis, assembly GCA_030039265.1. Lineage (NCBI taxonomy): Eukaryota > Fungi > Basidiomycota > Tremellomycetes > Filobasidiales > Filobasidiaceae > Naganishia > Naganishia cerealis. Next base: position 40,301 of record JASBWR010000123.1, on the reverse strand, counting down.
TGGTTTGCGGAGAGTCATGAGAGGTGTAAAGATATGACACTCTATACTCTTCGAATTTACAGACTTTCTGCAGCTTCCTTTGCATATCAACATTATGTTCGCTGTACATATCCCGCGGATGGTGACTTACCCACGAATGTGGAGGCATCTTACTTGTTCCGGAACATCTGCTCGACAACGGAAGGACGGTAAGAGATAGCGAAGCAGATGGTGTTCGTGAAGGGAATAGCTTGCGTGATCTGCATCACTCGACCTACTGCAGCTCTCGACGTCAAACCTACCCACCGCTCACCACCAGATAACGGCCGACCTAGGAGCCGGGCGCACCGACACATTCTAATTAATACGGCTTCTTCGCGATGCCCGAAGCATCGCCCATCTTAGACCTGCCCAGCGTAGCAGCTTCTGGTAGCTCCGAGGCCCCTCGAAACCCCGACACCTTCGATGCGTGCACTTGTTCCGATGGTGGTATTGGATGTAGTTTGCATGACTCGCATGAATACCTTTGCCGAATCGAGATGCATCAACGTTTACCGCGATGTCCACGTACCCAACTGCCGGTGACATATATGGACGCAGGAGATCCGCAGGGAGTGCCGTTATTGTTCATCCTACCTTCCGGATGTACAAGATGGATAGGCATACAGCTGGGTGAGTACTTTATTTGTGCATTTCAGGATTCGGACCATTGAAATAGAAAATACCGCTCCGTTAGAACCTTTGGCACGGAGATACGGAATAAGATTGATCGCAGTGGATAGACCTGGCTGTGGAGGTACACAGTGGGTTGACCTCCCTGATAGGATCGACACATCAGCAGGTTTGTTTTATCGCCCTCTCTTTGTCTGCAGGATGACACATTAACAATCTGGCCACTCTACAGATATGACGTTTTCTGTACTTGAACATCTCGACATAAAAATCAGGCACATGATGATCGCTTCCGGTGGAATCTAGTGCGTCAAGTTCATACGGGTTATTATTCTGCAAGATGATTGAAAGAGAATGCTTGTCTAGCTATGCGTTGCGATTGTTGAACAGACACGCCAGCAGGATCCTACACAGGGACGAGGACGGATCTCCATTCCCCAGGCTATACAATATCGCACCTTGGAGCCCGGTTTTGACAGGAGGGGAGGGATATTTCCAGCCTCTGAATCTGATCCCTACTGCTCTCATCAAAATGCAGCATCAAGTGGTAAGCATTCATCTTATCAATATACTCTGTATCAACTCACTGATCTGAGCGTGCACAGTTGCCAACCCTTATCCCGGCTCTCGAATTCCTGGGCAATGCTTTCGAAGGATCAAGCATGCTTATAAAAGATACTCGAAAGCGTATCCCATGGTGGAGCGGTGGAGTGACGGTACAGCAGGAAAAGCGAATACGAGCAAAATGCAAGGAGACTTGGGAAGGCGAACATTGGCAACAGGGTTCTTGGGATGTAAGTGACTCTGAACTGCGTTGTTTCTAAGCGCCATTCGGGTCGTTTATACTGGTTGCCTGCGTCCCGTAGTTTATACAGAATATGATCAATCTTGAAAACTTTGGAGGGATCGGGCAAGGTAGGTCGTCGCAAATATTTCGGCTTTCAAACAAAAGCGTAGCGTGATGCGGTTCCTGACGCCCCCATCTTTTCTTCCCTCGCAGAACATCTCATATGCTTGAATAGAGGGTGCCATACTGGAGCTGAATGGTTTCAGAAAGAACTGGAGAATCTGCAACATAATATACGCAATACCGTGGCGAGGGAACAAACTCATGGCGCTTCACGCTTGAGTGTGGAGACCTGGTGGGGCGATCAAGATTCGATGGTTCCCCAGAAAGGCCAAGGTTAGCATTTCCCCTTTTCCTCTAATCTCGAGCAGCATGTTCTAAACTAGATCCTCGACTTTAGAGTGGCTGAACAAGCTATTCGCCTCCAAATCTGATACGATGGAGTACGTGGTTTACCACGTCAAGGACGGCAACCATAATGATCTGTGGGTATCTGGTAGATGGGAGAGATATCGAATAGGGCGCTAATCCGTTCTATGTACTTATTGAAGAATTGGTCGACGTTCCGGGATCGGACAGGTCTTGTCAAAAGTCGTTGCGACTCGGCAGACGGGCTGAAGCTGGATTGACATTGCACCCCACCTGAACACTGGCTTTTGGGCTGAGAGACAGTTTGCGACGGACGATATATCTAGAGGGGCAAGCCTGATGGCGTGCGAAACTGCTTAGCATGTAAGCTCCATATGGACTATTACGATGATCTCAACCTGTACTCGATGTAACAGACGATATACTGTATTATGATTATTATCCATAGTTTTCGAACGGACTAACAGTTCATGGATGATGACTCTCCCTTACGGAGGCATTTGTATTACAGTACGGCAACCATGCGGGGTAAGCTAACGGAGGATGTATGTCTAAGTAGCTGTAGGACTGCAGTAGCAAGATCAGAAATAATCATCGAATTATTATTATTCCTACTCAGCTCTCGGGCCCAAGACAGCTGCTGCCATGGCTTTTGGTCGACGGCAGCTTTGGCGGCCCCACAGGCGGTGCGACGGGCCGGGGAATAAGCGCGCCTCGGTTCGTCGTTATGTCCGTCCGTCAGCGAACGGACTGTCTTGATTACCTAAGATTCAGTTCGGGGTTGGCGGATTGGCTCTGCTTTGTGACCGGCTTTACATGCGGCAGGCAAGCTCTGCGAAGACATGGGAAGAGGTAGAAGGCAGGAGAAGGTACCGGAAACAAAAGCAAGAAGGTGGCGGAGAAAGACGTCGAGGTCCCGCAGAACGACAGGAACAAGATGAGGCCAAACGGTCGGCATAGTGAAAGTGCTTCAACGCCGGAAACGGACCGGCCCGGGCGAGCCGGAAGTCAACTGGCAGCGGCACGGAATGCGCAATGGCAAATCCAAAAGTACGCTGGGCGTGTGTGTTCTGCAATATATAATCCGAGAGGCAGTGGGCTTGACCACGACCCCTCCCCGCAGCACATTTTCCGTCTGTCCACCTTGAACGTCCTCTCTGTCAACATGCCTGCCACTACCCAAACCGTCCGAGAACTCAAGCCTGGAGTCTGGGCACCCATCCCTACCTTTTTCGATGCCAACGAGGAAATAGGTAGGTATTGCGTTGCTGCTGTCCTCAACGAGATATCTGCAGAACTGATGGGGATAAAATCGCATCTTTCCTTCGTTGATAGATGTCCCCACCTTTACGGGCCACGTTGTTCGACTCGCCCAAGCCAATGTATGGCCTGTCATTTGTGGCTCTATGGGTGAAGCCCACCACCTGACGAACGAGGAGCGAGTCACATTGATCAAGGCAGCCAGGCAAGCACTCGACCAGAATGGCTTGAAGGACACTCCTATCATGGCTGGAACGTAAGTTGCGGCGAAGAACTATCGTAAACGTAAGAAAGCGGTCTGACAAGCGGTCTTTCACAGCGGTACCGGAGCCACCAAGCTGACCATTCAGCTCACCAAGGAAGCTGCCGAGGCCGGTGCCGATTTCTCCATTGTCATCGCCAGTGGCTACTATGCCGGTGCTCTCTCCCAGGCCGCCCTGAAGAAGTTCTTTGTTGATGTCGCTGATGCGAGCCCTATCCCTGTCATGGTCTACAACTGTAAGTTGTCACCTTTCACGCAAGTTTTGACTTCTCGAACTTATCAGACAATGTGTAGATCCCGGTGCCGCTGGGGGTATTGATTTGGACTCTGACACCATCATCCAGATTGCTCAAGAATCATCCAACATCTGCGGTGTCAAATTGACGTGAGTCGTGGAAACCCGCCTTTCTGCAGCTCCTATGGCAATGCTGAAACTGTTCCCCGCTGATCCTCATCATAGTTGCGGAGCTGTCGGTAAATTGACACGAATCACAGCAGCTACTACCTCCGCTGAATTCTTGAAGAAGTACCCAAGAAAAGTTCAAAGCGCACCGTAAGCGACGCTCCTCGCTGTCATTCGGTCGCGTGATCTACCATGTTAATCTTACCTTCCATGTTGCCGCTACGTCTAGATTCCTGACCTTGGGTGGTTTCGCCGACTTCATCCTTCCTTCCGTGCTCGGTGGCAAGGCTCACGGAGCCATCATGGGTCTCGCCAACGTCTACCCCGTGAGTGCGCTTGCGCCTTGACTGTCAATGGTCCCGAAACTCACGAGTCTCCATTCATTCTTTGTAGTACGGGTTGGCAAAGCTCTTCAAGTCATCTTCCGAACTGATCGGCAGCTCGGACAGCGAACGACTGAACGCCGCTCTCCATCTTCAGGGCCTCGCATCCGAGGCGGACTGGGCGTTCTGCCAGGTCGGTATCTCCGGAACGAAGTGGTTCCTCGAAAAGACCCGAGGATACGGTGGTGTCCCTCGACTGCCTATCCTGCCGTTCGATGAAAAGGCAAAGGGAGAATGGTTGGTCAGCCATGAAGGTGCAAAGGCGTTCCTGGAGGTTGAAAAGAAGCTCGAGGCACAGGCTTCGAAGGCGAACGGTGCCAACGGTCACTGAGCTTAGCAGCAGGGGCAAAGCAAGCGAAGACGATTTCCTAGACGCTCATGTAATCTGAATGTATCAAGGTTGTAAGAAGATATCCGACAATGACATTACAATCCCAGAGATTCCTTTGCCTTTTCTTCTCGCTACCTGCATTACTACACGAGCATCCGAGTTTACAGGGAATCAGCAAAACTTGTCAATTAATGTGTCTATGTAAAAAGACCGGCGTGTCTCAACATTCGATCTATACAACTCCGGCATATGACAATTTGATCAAACCCTTCCAATCCCACTCTGCTGGCCGTTCCCTAAAGTCACGCAAACTCTTCGTCCTCTCTTCCCTCTGCCGCTTCGCCTCGGCGCTCTCCCCAACTTCCGGTACAAGCTCACTGCAATAGAACCGCTGTATGGCAAGAGCGAGGAGTTGCGCTTGCGCCTGGGTAAGTGCGAGATGGGTGGATGGCAAGGGCGACGTCAAGGAGGATTTGGCTTGTGAAGGGGAGATTTCGCCGCGCATCAGTACGACCGGATGATGTTGCGGTTGATTTGTTGCGGTTGAAGTGGATTGACCGTCTGCTGGGATCGGGTTGTTGTGCAGGTCCGGGTAGTGGGTCAGCACCAGTTGAGGCTGAGCCCATTCTGAAGCGTTCTTGAATTCTGCTAGCGGTGTAAAGAGCACTGACGCAATAGGAAGTTTGGGAACGTCTCTTTGGCCCTCTGACACCGTAGATGGCGTGATCATGGATGGCGTAGGGTGGAACAGCCACTGGAGGTAGAACATTTCGAACGGAGTCTGATCGCCGGGTACGGACGAAGTATCTCGATTCTCGCCTGTGGGATCTCGCGGCAACGGGATGACGAAATTGGGATACCTCTTGGCAAGATCAACCATACCTCCATACGTCTTTGGCGGGATCGTTGCTGATAAAAAGGTAGACGAGAGCGTTGGATGGGCGGTATGATAGTGTTGCCAGAGTAATGAGATGGCTTGCGTGGTGTGCGGATGCGCATAGATAAGGTCCAGGTTGAGAATTTGGGATAGCGGCTGGAGCAGGAGCCGTCAAGCAAAGGTAAGAAGAGTTGATGGAGGGAAGAAGAAAGTCTTACCTTGATCCCTGAGCGATCAGCAGCTGCTTGTTCATTCTTTGAAGGCTTTTGTGTCTTTTTGGCAGCAGGGGCAGCTTCCTGAACAGGTCGAGCTGCAGAAGCACCTTGAAGTGACTCCACGGCATGAGATCTGGCAGATCCTTTCGGTAATGTCGAGGGAGCGCCAACCCGTTTCTTGAGTTCCGCAAGATCGTTGGCTTTCATCCTATGTACCGGGGCGAATACGTCCACCACGATCAGCTATGGATATTGAATTATCACACTTCCACATCTCCGGTCAACTCACTCGGCCATACGCCGCTTTATCTTTTCAGCATACTTTTCCTCAGCAGCTTTCCGTTTTCTCTCAATCTCCTCCCTCGATCCAAGAAGCTGTTGTGGAACATCTTGCGGTTCGATAGTACCGTCGCTTGCTTTCGTAGACGTCGGCTCAAAGTTTTTCAGACGGATGGTGGAAAGGGAGAACGGCTGGATGCGACCACGGAACCCCTGAGCAGGCAGTCGACCGACGACGCGGCTAGCACCTGATACACTAAAGAGCATTATTGCCAGGATATGTGGGAAGTGTCCTGTCTTGGGCTGAGCAATTGACGTCGAAACCAAAGTCGAGGCGTTTGGTTGAACTAACAAACCTCAGGTCTCAGGGGACTCTCGATCGCACCGAGAAGGGAGGAAATAACAAGCCAAAAAAGGGCGGAAATAGCAAACCGAGCCGGCTAATGAACGCTCACCGGCGCATCTAACTTGTTTCCCCGTCTCAACATCTCCATCTAATGCTCGCCATATCAACCCATTCACCCATGATACCGCAGACTCATGCTGTTCCAGACATGACAGCGCCATCTGTCATTCCCGAGGTTGACCTGACGCCTCCACCGCCATCAATCCAGTCGACAACACAGGAGCGCAATCACGATGAACCGAGGGAAGAGAGCCGCAGCGAGCGGGCTCTACGAGTCTCCCAGCTTGACGCAGATGAGATGGATAGCGGTCTGATTTATATGCTGAATGCGAAAATATCTCGTGCACTCGGGGTTTTCGGTGTGAGTGAATTCTATCGCTCCTGTTACTCGCTTCTTCGCCGCTCACCATTGCGAGATGCAACAACAGCCTAGCTATGAGTCAAGATTTGCTCCAGAGATAGCGCTGGCCCTAAAGTTACTCCTGTATCGACTGGGAGTCTGGAGCGCGCAGGATAGAGCGACACCAGGACTCAAACTACAAAATCTTCGATATTCGTATGGACGAGATAGAAAACTTCCGAGTAAGGACAGGCTGCTGTGCGAATGCATCTTGTCCCAGCGAATCAAGCTAACGCACCGAGGACCTATCTAGTACCCAACAAATCTCTATATCTCCTTCCTCTCCTGACCACCATCCCGTCATACGTCGTTTCACGTCTGCACATTCAAGCGTTGTCATCCTCTTTCCCAGAATACCCACGGGGAAGTCTTCAACGCAGATGGTGGCTTCTCCTTGAACGATTCTTAGCAATCGGCAAATTCGTCGAGTTGTGTGGATTCCTGACATTCTTGTGGGATGGACAGTAAGTCGACTCATACGTCCGTCACCCGCCGTTGACAGGTCCTAAACGTCTGTTCGGATCGATAGATATCCAAATATCATGTCAAGAGTACTCAAGATGCGTCTTATACCTCAGGAAGCAATGGCTGATGTGACGAGAGTCATCAGTTATGAATTTATGAATAGGCAGCTGGTTTGGGCTGGTTTCACGGTAGGTTCCTGCGTCGCTGGAGACATTGACATTCGACTTCTAGCCTAAGTAATTACCTGGATTCTATGAAAATAGGAGTTCCTGGTCTTCCTCTTGCCGATATTGCAATTCCGACACAGAATAGTCACTGAACCATTAAAGAAAGCCATTCAAGCAATGAAGAGGGCAGTACGTTTCTTTCGAACCCAGCACATTCCTCAAGATTACGAACCCGTTAAGCGAAACGGTCACGCAGGACCGAAAAAATCCAAGGTGGAGAAAAAGGGCCGGCTGTGGCATCTCCCTGCCGCTACCTGCCCAATATGTTACCTTCGTCTTCGTCCAACTGTCGATCACCAGCTTGGCCTGCCGACTATCGACCCACCGCTATTGTCGATAGGTACGGGAGATACGCCACTCTCTGTGGAAACGGTGGATGCGCACGCGCTCGCCGAGTTAATGCATGATACCACGACCCATGTTAACGAACTAGATGCATCGGAAACCGAAATCAACATACCGACGCGAACAGATTGTGAAGCAGGCTGCACGTATTGTTATTATTGTATAGCGCATGAACTATCTGTGCTCGCTAAGGAAGCACATATGCGGAAACAGCAGTCGGAAGGTGCGGGTGGCAAGGGCAATACGGGTAGATCACGGGGAAAAGAATCTCCATCAGTCAAAGGCTGGGAGTGCCTTCGGTGTTCGTCAGAAGTTTTCGCTTGCCATAGAGTGACCGCGAATGATGGAGTTGGACCGACGCAAGAGAATTTAGATGAATAGTTGTAGATAAGAGACTATATCCACCAGCTGCTGCAGATCAGCATACAAACCACAAGTTTCGCAAGTAGTCGCTTTTTATGGGCTTCGACTGTTTCCCGCCCGATGGGTATCATGCTGATCATCGTCTTCACCGAGCTCAAACACTACTTCTCCATCCCCATAGTCGTTCCTAGCAAAGCCATTTCCGCTATTTGTTTTGGGACCGTTGCTATCGAGCGATTCAGATCGCTGACGATAGTCATTCATCTCGTGCGCCTCGCCATGTCCCAGCGGAACCCGTTCCTCTTCGTCCTGCAACGGTCGTGGTTCCAGGGAGATTCGAGATTTCGCGTATCGGTTTCTTGCGCGCAGGAAAAAGTAGAGGCCGGCAGCAGCAACTAAAAATGCCAGCAAGGCGATGGCAGATCCGGCTTGATACCAGGCTGTTTTGTTCGTATGCAAAGCTCTTGTTAGGTGCAAGACAGCATGACAGGCACAATATACACCTACCATCAAAATCGCCCAACGCTGAATTTGCCGATGATGGCAGAGCGAGTATACCAGAAAGTGATCCGACTTGCGGCCTCTCCTTGTCTCCCAGTCTGCTAGGAACACTCGCAATATCACCTACAACCATAGACATGTCCACGTCCATAAACCGGGTAATCATATCGTTTGTAATTTCGGGCAAATCGTATCCAACCTGAAAATAGTTTAGTAACAATTAGACAGTCTTCCAACAAATGATTCTTTCAGCTTAAGCGGACATACCATATGGGAACCTCCGGCAACCTGCTCATAAACCATCATTCAGTGTGGTCATAACTAGTTTCACCTTGGTCTACTCACTCGAACATAAGTCAAGTTTCTTCCAGTCTGCCATGTCCCAGCATATGTGTCATTGACATACCAATCTTCCACGGGTATGCCCTATGAAGACAAATTGCCTAATCAGCCGGATGTTTGGGTGACCACTTTTGCTAAGAAGACATAACTCACGCCGAGACCTTGCCCTCCGTTCCACTGCATGCGGTCGATTAAGCGTTCAATTCCCTTGTAGTTGCATATCAGATCCTCATCTCCAGCAAACATCATGACCTTGACTCCTCGCTCAAGTATCCCTGGAAGGAGGTGGACAGCCGCGGGGCTTTTTCTTAGATATAGCTGGGAAGAAACTATGTTGTCACATTCAACCCATGCGGTTTCCTTGTCGCTCGCATGTAGCGCTTTGACTACATCAGGGCGCTAGATGGGAGACAGATATGAGAGATATGAGAGAGACTAAAACCCACGTAATGTACATACCCTGAGGTATTGGTAAATGTCAGTCAAATCCGGAGGCCAGTTCATCCCACATGCCGGCCATTCATCGGTAAGTCTAACATCATAGACGTTCATGCAGACTTTGTTGCCGTTCAGACTGTTCTAGGGAGCATTAGTCATCTACCGGGTTCAAGACACTCTCTAACTGGCTCACTCTTCGATGAAAGGATCGGTGACCGCACCCATAACTTGACCGCATTGATCTACGTTGATCGGTACATCGGCAGGATTCTGATACTTATCGAGTTGCAATTGGCATTGCTGCATATATTGCTCAAGGGTTTCCGCTTCCTATCACAGACTTGAAAATAAGCTTTGAGGGTAGTTATTAAGAAGCTTGTCGGCTGACCTTCGAGCCTTCTTTGATGAGTCCTTTTTCAAAGGCGAAATCCACGTAACCTTGATATTGTTCTTTCGGATCGATCCACCCATTTCCGATTGCTATTCCTTCTAATGGGAAGCCGGAGAATGCCTGTGAACTCAGCAGGGCATCAGCTTTAGGTAGAATGCGGTTAGTCTTTGCGATTCAAAGAACCTCAACACGACGCCAGCTTACCAAAGTAAGGGATGTATTGTCCCGCAAATGATTCTCCAGCCAAGTATGTCTATGAGCTCAAGTTAGCGATAAGTTGCGATAAGAGAGCCAACAAGCTTACCGCTTTTGCTTTCATCTCGGGAAATATCGTATAAAAGTTCTCCATGAATTTTAACAGATGCGCTGAAGCCTATCATCCCAGAAAGCATAACGCCATTTAGCGAATAGAAGCTACGTCATTCGATGATATTAAGCTGTTTACCTGTGACAGCTCGTGCAAGTAGCCGTTCGTCGGCACAGTGGAATACCCTGTCCCAGGCGGTTGATCAACTGTAATCGATGACAGTTTAGACACACATTTTTGCAACGGATATGCGACTCGCGTCAAAACTTGCCAAATACGATCGTCGCAAACTCCTCCCAACCTCCCTCAACGAGTTCAAGCTCGACTTCTCCGGAATCGGTTCGCGACGCAGGTTTAGTCCGAAAAGGGCCGACTTCCATTAAAGATCCATCGAAAGAAGAACAGCCTGGGCCTCCCTACACACAATCAATGATGTTAGAATTATCGTTCTTCCCCAAATCTCGATGACTTGGCCGTACATTGAACCAGAATATGACTCGGTCCTTTCCAGCTGATCTCCGGGAGTTGACCATCATGAAGCTATGAAACGAAACTTCACGTTCAGCTGCTGGTTTTGGTAAATGTAGACCATTACCTACAATATCTCAGCGTCTTTCCCTGTCTGCCCCTCAGCGCCACCAGCACCCTCTCCCGGATAGGATGGGATGTCACCAGCATGTATCGTCAGAGGATGACTAGCGGCACTCAACGGTGATCAGCAGACGAAAACAGTACAAGATCGAACAACAGTTGACATACGTGGGATGCGCAGCCAAGTTTCCGATCCCTGGAAGAGATTCCACAAAGTAGTCCGCTGCCGCTTTCGCTATCAAGAAGGTGGCGATACACTCAGTCAACGACTTTGATGTATACCTCTGAACAAGACCTACAAAACGGGCCAGCCCTTTTGAAAGCTTCCTTGTTGTCCGACCTTTTCCTCTTTCTCGACTCGGGATGTCCGTCGAACGCGTCCGAACGATTGTTTGGAAAAGACTGCTGCAGCCATCGATCCTGTTTCTCGCCTGTCAGGTAGTCCATTACGATGTGCGGACTGTCGTTCCAGGCGATGTCCCACTCGCTTTGAGCAGTCCTATATCACGAACGATATGACGAATTCGGGCACGTCGACCGTGTTTCAGCTTTCAACGTGTCAGTAATCTGCATCCGCCAGCACTCCCGCAGCAGTTGGCAGCTCAGTTGGCCCGTCGCGTCGCAACGGTGTCATACAGAAATGAACAGCTCTACTCAGCTCCGAGTCACGCATCGATGGATATGATTATACTACATGATATCCTACAAGTGCTATGTAAAGCATTCTATGAAGTCTGTATGTTTTACAACATGAGCTCTTTGCCTCTGGATGATTTAGAGCTCCTTCAGTCTGAGAATGACATTGACTAGGATGGACGCGATCAATGTCACGCACAAGGCACTCGGGCCATAAGGATCGTGGTAGTTGATCGCCTCCCTCTTGCGAAGCTTGATGACTCGATAGGCATACATGCCTCCTGCGTAAAGCAGGGCGGCGAGGGACGTAAAGGTAAAGCATCCAGCACTGATCAGTCCTACAGTATCCTCGACGTGGATAAAGTTGAGCAATGTTGTAGCAACACCTGCAAGTAAGACAGCGAAGCCAAGCCACTACAAGAAGGGGCACGGCGTAAGCAAATCACTCATCCAATCTTGAATAGCATTCCTTACCTTCAAGAATGTACGTTCATTCGCAAAGAATACCTTTGGTTCGATTCGCACCAGCGTGGCTATTCTCTTACCATCTGGAGCTTGGAATTCTCGTGTGTATTCCACTCGATTCGGGTCATAATTCGCCGGTTCACCTTCCTCCCCATCCTCCTCCTCCTCATCGTCGTCCCCGTATTTCGGTCTATCTTGTGAGTTCTTGGCCTTGAAGAGTTTCTGCATGCTCTTCGGGTCCAACAGAGAAAGTTTCTTGTCAAACGCCGACGAGGGCTGGAGAGGATCGATATCCAGACGAGGACCGTATTGCTTGGGTTTCTGTACGACGCTGGAACGTCTCGCCGGGTCCTGTTCGGGATCCTCGCCTTCCGCCCTCTGGCGTTCGGCTTCTTCCCGCAGATTGTTCTCTCGGAACAGCTTGGCAGCTTCAGCTTGACTGTGCGCATCAGGTGGCAAACCCAATCGCCTGGCTTCATCACTAGCCGTATAAGTAAGGTATTCGTCGTCCTCTTCACCTTCAGAAACGGGTTCATAATAAGTGGGCTGCGAAGGGGTTGGAGATGTTGGAATTGAGGTGTTATTTGAGGCAGAAGAATGCGCAGCAGAATGAGGTCGTTCAATCTGAACCCTAGACATGGGGTTGACAGGCTTCTTGATGTCAGTCATTTCGTATTGCGGCGCCCAATAAGGAATCAATTCCACTCGTTCCGGCAGAAGCGAAGCACAACCGTGGATGAATTTCGAGAACTTGGGCACAGCCTCCACAAGGTGACTCGCGACGAGATCCCGAATCCATTCCGGCGGTTCTTGTCCCAACTGAGTTTGCAACTTGACCTCGAGTACCGCGTACCGGAACAACTCTTTGTCGTCCTTGGGCAATTGCTCAAATGGATAGTCAATACCAATGTCCGTCCGCCTCCAATTGTTACCGGCTCGCGGCTTTCCGTCAAAGTCGTCTTCCCGGACCATGGTCAACTCGGTGTCCAAGGAGATTCGCACTCGAGCATCTCCCGGGAGCTGGAAGGCGGTTCGGTTGTAGAATGATCGCATGACTATGAGCAAGCACAATCAGCAACCCTACTATGTCAGGATCCTACTCTTATGACCTACCAGGCTTGAGATGTCTGGTAATGATGGCGTATTGGACTTCATTTGCCAGCTGTTTCATCCCCTCGACCTCCTTTTGTGACTTCTTGCCTTTCTTTACCAACTCGTCAAATTCGGCATCCATTGTAAGCCTTCCAGCGATAAAGTCGTTGACCTTGTGTTCAGCGATACCGAACCGAGCCTTGACAGACTTTTCCCCTGTCCAGTCTTCCCGATGGGTTTTTCGTTCGACAAATATCATCTTCTGGTCGACATCTCCATACCAACGGAGTCGAATAGCTTCTGCGCCTTCGGTCTTTTCAAGTCGACCAAGGTAGAGCTCAAGGTCCTCATTGTCAAAGTAGATTGAGGTAATGGCAGCATCCTTTGCCTCAAACGGCTTTTTAGGGTTGAAAACTACAGTAAGCGAAAAGATCAGCCAACATATATGTTAAATATGAAGATTCGCCACTGACCCAATACGGGGAGGTGCTTCAAGATAGCCAGCTTTAGGTGAATGATGTTGTCTTCATGGACCTGAGAGACGATTGCGGTCGTAAGTGTGGATCAAACAAGCGACAGTAGCTGCCAGTCTATTTACCCAATATTTAGTAGTACTTCGCACGAAAGCATTCTGCGATCCACCTGCCGCGGAATCACCTTCGACCGGGTGACCTCTTGTCCGCACTAGGTCAAAGAGCCTCGACAGTTTGACGATGAGTCCATCATAGTTGTACTTATAGAACGGGTGTTTGTCCAGGTAATCTGCACTGAATTCAGGCTTTAGCGTGTAGCCGGTGACTTTCTGTTATTTAATGAAGAGCAGAGTATGAATCAGTATCACGAAGCGCAGCATCGTATCATTGACTCACGTCATGCTTCTTGACGATCTTCATGAAACCCGTGAAATTGAGCTTGGTGTACAAAGCCAGATCATGCACATCAGCAACGAGAGTCGCGACTTCTTCCTCCATGTCTTTGAAAGTTTCGTCGTATGACGCTTCACTCCGTGTGTCATGGTCGTCTTCGCCCTCATCTTCGTCATCCGACCCGCCATCCATTTCTGCAACATTCTCATTGTCTTGTGATTCCAACTGCGATGCGGAGGGTTTATCGTTAGATTCGTCGTCACCATGATGTTGCTGTGAATCATAAGCCTTGACCAATCCATGCACGGTCTTCTCTAAAGACTCAATGCGTTCACTGAGCTCTTCGGCCTTTGTCAACTGGAATTCCTCGCACTTCTCGAGCTCTTTTTCCAACTTGTTGACAAACTCTCGTTCATCGTTGTCGTCCCATCGCTCGTCCGGGTATGCAGATTTAGTTTTGGATTTGAGATCCTTCTTGAGACCGTTGTAATCTAGATACTTTTCCTGCCACTCGGGATACAGAGAGGTCTATACCGTGGAAGAAGGGGTAAGACTCGTGCCGCACAGTGTCACAAGCTCAAGAAGCACTAAGACAGTCTCGTATAGGATGACCTACCCTGATGCGTTGACCAAACTTCATCCTGTGCTGTCACTGAGGGGTAAAATGTGAGGTCGTGTGAATGACTCGATTTGCTGATAGGCGGTGGTATCAGTGTCAGTCGAAATCTAGCCTCGGAGGGTATAGCTGATAGTATCCTTCGTTATATGGAAACGATTTGGTCAACGTCCCTTCTGTAGGTTTCGACAGCTGGTTCGACACGACATTGATACGAAATGGCAACGAGGATAAGGAACGTGCGTCGGTGCGTCACCTGCTCGATCACCTCTGCATTCGAGGCTTTTGGCCACTTGGGACTGTGCTCGGCTGGCATTCCCTAGGCAATGATGGGACAAAGGCCGGGTGGACAGTAAGACAACTGTAATAACCTCACAGCTGTGTAACGACTCGAATTTCAGTCAGCTTCTTCGTTGAACTTCTTGGCGTATGAAGTACAAGCGAGTGCGTCTTAGCGCCAGCACGACCGACAGATGCTTGCATTTATGCAATCCATTCAGCTCTGTATAGGTGGCACAATCTGCGTAGACAGGGGCTCGGTCAACCCCAACGCTACGGCAACCGCCGATGTGTTTAGCTTTGAGGTATACAAGCTATTTCAGTGACATTTCGAGTTCAAGGGCGCCGTCTACTTTCGAATATTATTGCGTTTACCATTCTCTGAACCCGCCGTCAATGCCTCGCCACAACGTATTCGCCCACGGTTTATACCTGGTGGCAGCTTCCCGCACAAGTTCTTCGTTGATCTCAAGCCCAAGACCGGGGGCCATGGGAGCAGCGATGTGTCCCTCGACAACTTCAATTACTTCAGGGTTCTGTAGGTTCAGGGGTGACATCAGCAGCCAGTCCATGCACATGTAACGCCTTTGAGAGACCTACTAGAATGTAGGTACCCAAGTCGGCGTCCGTATTGTAGTGAATTGCATACGACATTTCTTGAATACCGAACTGCTCCCATTCACTTGTTAGCGCAATGTTGCTGGTTGGGAGGAAAAGTTTCGGCTCACATTGGGCAAGGCAAGATCCATGTGAATGGAGGCCAAAAGCGAGATGGGCCTGTAGGACAACACATCTGATCTATCAGCTTTCGAGTACTCACAGGCTGGAGTCTTCCACCTACCCATTAGGACAATGAGGTGAGAAAGCGCAGTCGTATGTTTCTGCCATTCGACCGATTCGCATGCATTCCGAGATACCGCCAGCATGAGCAACATCTGGCTGAACCATGTCTACTACTCCAGCTTCAAAGTATGGTCGGAAGTCGTTCCGGGTGTACAGACGTTCTCCTAAAGCAATGGGCACGCCGCAATGTTTGAATTGTGCCAGTTCAGTAATGTGGGAGGCAAGTAATGGTTCCTCGATGAAAAGAGGTCGATGAGGTGCCAGAAGCTGAATGAGCTGCTTGGCCATTGGTCGGTGGACTCTGCCGTGGAAATCAAGACCGACGTCGAGACCCACTCCTTGAGCAAGCTTCAACCGCTCAACGGCCGAGTCGAGAATCTTGGGGCTGTCGAGCCATCCCATGTCCTCTGTCGCATTCATCTGGTCGTGCAGCAATCCTTAAGGGTAATTCAGGAATGGGCGAGGAGATGATGACATACCTTGACTGCAGTGAAACCTTTTTCCTTTCGGATCTTGGCTTGCTCGAGAATGTCACCTGGTTTATCTCCTCCAATCCAAACGTAAACCTTGACCTTGTCCCTTTTGTTGCTTTTGCCTCAGCATGAAGTTATCTTTTTGCTTTGATAACTTGTTGCTTACCTGACGAGACCACCCAATAATGACCAGACAGGCACACCGAGTCGTTTACCCTTGAGATCCCAGAGCGCGATATCCAGACCCGACAAAGCAGACATCAAAACTTCACCACCTCGGTAGAACTTGCCTCGGTAAGCATGTTCCCAGATGTCGTTTATATTGTCGGTCGGGAAGCCTATAAACCAGGTTGAAAGAGCTTTCAGGGCTCCTTCGACCGCTTCGGAGTGTCTGGAAAACATGCAGGTGAGTAATTGTGTGCCCGACATATCGGAGGTGAGGCAAAGCATGCACTCACCCTTCAAGCGTGGCTTCTCCCCAACCAACATGTCCGTTCGAGCTTTCGACCCTCACAAAGACCCATCTGGGTGCAACGGCAAAGTATTCGATCTTGGCAATCAGGTCGTCCGAGCAGGAAGCCAATGAACCTGGAGCTCGTTGAGTAGGCTTGACGGAGACCTTGGCTTCGATGCTACCAGAGGGATCTGTAGGAGCAGCAGAGGAGGTGGGTGCTTCGGCTGACATAATTAGTGGTCGATATTCCAAGTTGGTAAGATGCTGGTACGGCAGTGCTGGAGGAGATTGTATATCCTAAGATGGATCTCCCGCATTCGGTCCTCCCGCTAAATGCGTCTCACGTCATCTACCGGACCGGACCGGAAGGCCCGAGCGGGGCGCTGCGTATTTCAAGGGATGATTGAATAGGACGAAGGAAGCGCAACTTCTGGTGTTGATGGGTTGTCCTCGTCTTAGTTGATGACTACTGTACTGAAAATTGGAGCAGGAGCAGCATCTTTCTTTACCCGATCTCAAGCAGATGCGTGTGCGCCACCGTGCAGGAGAAAGACGCTTGCCACTCAAGGGCCTGTAGGCGCTCCGCGAAATACATGTCTCCTTGTCCGATATAGTGAGTCCGCAATTCGTTTCTTTATGATGGTGGAATGAAAAGAAGAGATCAGTAGGGCGAATCGCAAGTCGCTATATACGTGATACATGAAGGCTACAGTTCCTACTGATTCATACAACCATATCTCATTTATGTTTCTCTACCCATTGCGATCTCCATCAGCATCCCGTCCTGTACCCCAAACGTTATGGAAGAGTCCTCGTCTACTAGCGTCCCCTTCCTCACCCGAATCCTTCTCCTCTCCCCCGATATATCTTGTTGTTTCCCCGCGACCGCGTCTGGGTCGCGGAAGGGAATGCAACGGCAAGAAATGATGCTGATGTTGGCGCTCGGAATGCCTCGTGTCGTCTGCAACGTCGTGATCCCGCGTAAGTTCATGCAGTGTGAAATGGGGAATCCGCCGACGATGGGTGGCTGTGAAGTGGAATGCGGAGTGTGAAGATGATGCCGCATTGTCATTTCCAGCTGAACGAGCAGGTTGAGCAACAGTTTCAACTCGATGGCCATGCAAGTCCGTTGCAATTGCCGGCGCTGGATCGTCCTGAGTCCAAGGGTGATAGGCATGGTTGAATAGCGATAGTAATCCGGGATGACGATGAGGGTGTTCTGTTTCGTACCGCGACGCCCGTGAGTGAGCGTCAAGCTCGGTCGGGGCGCGAACGACGCTGTTGTGCCGACTACGCGATGGTGGGTATATCGGTTGAGGAGAGGCGAGGTGCGTGTTCCGGTCAGTCAGAGTAGGAGTGCCATTTGTCAAAGGGTCAATCGCATCGTTTTCAGTTATGTCATGGACACCTGTACCGCCGTTCAATCGGGTAGAAGCAGTCTGAGACGGTCCCGGGTCAGGGAACACGACTCGTGCAGGCGTTACTGGAAGGTCATCGCTTTGAGGGTGAGTTGTCTTGATTCTGCAAAGGTTCAAAAGATCAGCGCGGGGACTCCACCGGGAACGACATGACACGTACAAGCCCATAATCAGCGCGACAATCTTGACACATCGTTCGTACTCTACTGCATCAGGCTCGCTTCTTGCGTACTTTGCCTTTGTGAGAATCTCTCCGTACATGTCTAGAAGGGGCTGAGCTGTTGGAGGCCAGTTCGGATGAGACGTGATTTGAGTGATAGCAAATGGTGGCCAAGTTCTGCGTCGTTCAGGTGATGAACCCGGTGTCTGTGGAACGTCATCTAACGTTTTTACTATGTCGTATTGAAAACCATGTGTCAGCAAGTCTACTAGAGGAAACATGGGAGTGTTGCCCTTACGGATGACATGGAATGTCTCCCTTATGCTCCGTCGGAAATGAATCGATGCGAACTGAGTGCCAGGTCGACCCCATCCTTCCTGTTTCTCCGCCGTAGGTTGGGAAATGTATGCAATCACCGCTGTTCTCGTGTACTCTGTCGTAATGTGCTCTGCAACATTCCTCGGCACATCGATGTGCTTTGTCGGGATGTATGGCTTCGGGATGGTATTGAAGGAGGTGCGAACGGCGATAATTCGGGCGAGAATCAGGAAACACGACGTGAAGAGTACGGCGCCGAGCAAGGCTGAGATGATGACAATGTTAAATCGGCGAGTGTTTCCTGTGAACGATGCTTGCTGGATGAAGGCGAGAATGAAGCCGATCGTAGCTGTTGCGCATATGAGATGGGCCACCACAGAAACATAGAACGAAGGGTGATGACGCAACCGATGGGCAAAGCCCTGGAAGACTGGACGAACGCTGATCCGACGGGACATGGTATTGCTATGTGATGCCTGTGATGGACATAATCACTGGCAAGGAGGCTGTAGGGAAAAGGAAAGGTAGGGTGACCAGCCGGTGAAGTTGACATTATTACTATTATTGTTGAAGCCGATATCGTTGCGCTTGCGATCGAGCGCTGCCTGGCTTCTAGCCGTCAGCGGGTTGATACGAGATCCACCTAGGCACAGCGCAGTGCATAACGTCACGAGTATTCTATTCCCGGTCTGATCCAAGTAGCATGCTACTCTCCCTTGGTGGTGCTACAAGAACCCCACATACGCTTCGTCTCCGAAAACTCGCTGGAATCGCCGGTTCCTACAACTTGCACATTCGCCAGACACCCCTGCATTCCTCGATATTCAGGATGAGCGGCACGGAAAGCCCTGCTGGCAAGACGTACCGGGTGAGTTACGCACTTCTCGAGGCTAAGGGCACACATACCTACCTACCTCTCGGACGTCGTTTCTTCGGTTCTAGGATGCTATCAACCTATTAAATACTTGCCAATCCAATGCCGCGACCATTGAAGCAATCCGCAAATCCGGTTTGAAAATGAATCAGTATGCTATTCCCGAAATGATAGAATACTTGCATAGGTTGGGGTACAAGGTACTCACCATCAGATCCTCGCTCAGCTTCTTATCGCTGACGAATTCGTAACACGACAGGCCGAAGACCTGAACGCACTCAATGTCATCCATATTACTGGCACCAAAGGCAAAGGCTCAACGTCCGCATTCGTCGAGAGGATTTGTCGGGAGAGATTCATAGAGAAGGGCTATTTCGGAAATGGAGGTGTTAGCAAACTTCGGAACAAGGAGGAAGAGGGAGATGATGACGTCGTTTCTGGCGGTGATGAAGAATGGTATGGAGGTATCGGTATGTCCTCCTACATGTCCTGGTTCACAGAGGAACTTGTTCCTCTGAGAGGCTGGTTGAAAATACTGATAAAACTTACTCTCTCAGGTTTATACACCTCTCCTCACTTGTGCGCGGTACGCGAACGAATCCGAATCAACGGGAAACCTCTTCCGGAACACCTCTTTGCGAAATTCTTCTTTGAAGTTTGGGAACGACTTGAAGCATACTCTGTCTCCCCATCCGCCTCTTCACCCTCGGGTCTTCCCGAAGAACATCTCTCCCATCTGGCACGACATCCAGTTTACTTTCGATTCCTTACGCTACTTGCTTTCCACACATTCCTGTCTACGAAGACCCGACTCACCGTGCTTGAAGTTGGGATGGGTGGAACTTATGACTCGACCAATGTGGTGCCGAAGCCGTTGGTGTGTGGTGTGACAGCGCTTGGCCTTGATCATACATTTATGCTTGGGGATACTATCGAGGAGATCGCTCGGAACAAGGGCGGCATTTACAAGAAAGGCGTCAAGTGTTATAGTGTGGTACAGGAAGGCGGGAAGGGTGAAACGGAACTCCGAGAGATGGCGGAACAGGCTCAAGTCAGTATAACGGACTTTGCTAGTACACCTAGCGTACTCAAAGTTTTTCATCTTTATAGGCTGCCTCGTTTGACCTTGTTCCCGTGGACCCCAAGCTCGAGAAAGTCAAGCTAGGCAAGTCCGAGACCAAACGGCTTAGACCAAAACCATTTTGCTGACTTTTGAATTGTTTCCGAGGTACTCAGGCCTTCCGGGAAAACACCAGGTTGTCAACGCCTCCCTTGCCGTCGCCTTGTGCCGGTCCGTATTCTCCTCAGCGGCCTTGCCATCGACTCTCTTGCGTCTCTCCGAGCCTGCAGGACCTGTAGGCGAAGTCCCAGACAGCTATCTCCCCTATCTCGAGCGCACGCGGTGGCCAGGCCGATGTCAAACTGTTCAAGACCCTGCGTCAACTGCTTCGCGCCAGACTACGTGGTACCTCGATGGTGCGCATACCGTGGAGAGTCTCACATGTTGTGGAGACTGGGCATTCAGCGAGGACGGAATGTTCAACGCTCAGGCCAGTGGCCTTGAAGATGAGAAGAGGGTGTTGATCTTCAACTGCACGTCCGGAAGGTCCGCACAGGGACTGTTGTCGGCTTTGCTTAATGCCGCGAAGAGAGGGTTACAGGCAAGCCACAAGGAAAGTGACGTGGATGATGCGGTTGTCAAGTGGTTCGACAAGGTTGTGTTTTGCACAAATGTCACTTATACGGATGGTGGGTTCAAGGGTGGTGAGTTATTCACTAGATAAATGTCCGAGGGGGGAGAGACATCGCCGTGCTGACCATCGTTCTCTACGTACATGCTTAGACCTCACGTCAAAGGCGATAGACCCGACCGATCTCTCTGCGTTAGCAACGCAGCATCAGCTCGCAGAAGCATGGACTACGCTGCTCCCTTCCTACCCCAGTGAAGATATACATGTCGTTCCTAGTATCGAACACGCTGTAGGAATTGTTCGAGCTGTGCCCGCTCAGCACGTCAAGGCGCTTGTCGCAGGAAGTTTGCATCTGGTGGGAGGGGTCATGGAGGTTGCGGGGCTTTCTGAAAGTGCTATCAGTATGGCATGAGGTTGTGTGGCCAGACACTGGACGTTGTATTGGTATGATACTGCTTAATGGAGTCTACGGAAATATCTAAGAAGTGATCACCAGAGCGACCGCAGCGACACGTCAGATCCCGTTTAGCATCCGCAGCCCACCATCGTCTCCCCCTTCTCGACAGGAACCTTGACCAGTTCATCTATCTCTACCTTCACTCCAGATTTGTAGCACAGAGTAACATATATCAATCTATCCGTCATCTCAGTCAACATGCCTGCCCCTCAGACTGTGCCATGTCAGGTGAGAGGAAACGCACGCTTCCAGTCTGCAGGCTTTCGCTAAACCGAGATTCTTCCTATAGTATAAAACTGGAAAGACGCTGGGAAGGTAAGATTCCTCGTCTTGTATAGCAGAAACTTCAGATCTAACCACAGAGATGTTGCTGCCTCGCCCGTAGTGGAACTTAGTACGTATACGCTTGATCCGACATGAGTCATCTCCATCGGCTGATTCATGGTTTCTGCGCCATAGTGCCGTCGTCAAAGAAGCCGTCCATATCAAGGTTGGTTCAGGGTACAACAGTGTTACAAGCTGAGACGCTGATATCGTACTTCTGCATTCAGACAGGAGAATACTTTGCATGCAAAGTCATCAACAAGAAACTCATGGCTGGACGAGAACACATGGTTCGTCCATTTCGCCCGTTTCCGTCTCGGATATTGTAAAGTAGGCTGAACAACTATCCTTTTCCAGGTCAGAAACGAGATTGCTGTATTAAAACGCGTCTCTGCTGGCCACCCCAACATCTGCCGACTTGTGGATCACTTCGAAACCGCGCACAACCTATACCTTGTCTTTGAGCTGTGCAATGGAGGAGAACTGTTTGATAGGATCTGTTCAAAGGGGAATTATTACGAAAGGTGAGCAATTCATTCATTTTCTGCTCATTCAAGTAGATCTTAATATCAACGACTTTATGAAGGGATGCATCACAGATTGTGCGGACTATCACCAGTGCCGTCAAGTATCTTCACGACCAAGGCATTGTCCATCGAGGTACGCTGAATGCGTCGCGCAAATCGATATCCAACCTTTGGGACTAATAAGAAGATGGCGCTATTTTTTTCTAGACTTGAAGCCGGAAAACCTGTTGTTCCGAAGCAAAGCCGAAGACTCTCCACTATGCATTGCCGACTTTGGTGTACGACCTTTCATCTTGCTTTCGTCGAGGGCTCCTCCTTATGCATCATTCCTTTCTTTTTCCTCGCCCATAGCTATCGAGGATCCTTGAAGAAGACCGCTTCAACGTTTTGACGACGACTTGTGGAGTCAGTGTCCGCTCAGTCAATGACAGGCCTTCAAAGGCGTTGATGCAACCCCATCTTTCATAGACACCCGGATATATGGCGCCCGAAATCTTCAGGAAAGCCGGACACGGAAAGCCAGTTGATATCTGGGCGATTGGAGTCATCACGTCAGTCACCTCTTCTTTGTACATCATTGCCGCCTCCTGGAGCACTAACGTTATTCCTGCTCTACATCACAGCTACTTCTTGTTATGTGGCTACACGCCATTTGATCGTGACTCGCAATACGAAGAAATGCAAGCCATTATCCAGGGAGATTACAAATTCGAACCTGTAAGCAACCCCATCTTTTCTGCCATAGGCTCGATGCCTTCTCAACGAACGATCTTTCAACGCACATATAGAAAGAATACTGGCAAGGGGTGTCGGCCGAAGCAAAGGCCTTTGTCCGAAAATGTTTGACCATAGACCCTACAAATCGTCCAACTGCTGGAGAACTTCTTCAAGACACATGGCTCAAGAACGTCGAGGAGCACTACGTCGCCACTCCTCAAGGCTCTGCTACCGATCTATTGCCCAACGTCAGGAAGGCATTCGATGCCAGAAAGACTTGTGGGTATCTCTGCCTTTTAATCTTTCAAGGTTCAAGTCCCTCGCACATGCTGAACTGTCCTTATCCGTCTTTGTGTCCCTAGTCCGAAAAGCGGTACTGGGAATGATGGCCGTACATCGTTTGCAAGATGCTATGGGACAGTCCGCATCTGCGCGAGCGGAACAAGAGGAAAAGGCAACGCTAAGGGGCGAGGTTGAACAATACAAACGAGAAGCTGAAGAGGTTCGTACCACACTCGCATTTTATTTCTTTGATCATGAGTGCTTTATCGCTGACGTCTCCGTACTTGTCTAGGAAAATGCTGATCAGGTATTGAACCCCGATGCGGTCCAGAGTTGATCAGTCAAGTAACGTCGTATAATACAAGTGAACCGGATGAAGTCTCGCTGTAATGCAGTAGTCGATGAGGAAATTTGTAGAACTAAATGTGGCTGCTCAATGTAGATATCAACTATCCTTCAATACGGTCCTTATATGTAAATCCAACACATCAAGCCACTCAAGCTACTTCGCTACTGTGTTTTCTTTTTCATCAGGGTATTTGTAGTATAACTAATAACTCTCTTCCCTATACCCTAGCAGTGGTGTGTCGCTAGGACTGTTGTCCCAACGTCCTCTGGGATTACGATACAAAAGGATTTATATATATAAAACAGGCACCTCTCCCTGATCACCATCCGCCAGCTATCTTTTCCCGAAGTTTATTCTCTATGCTGCGTACTACGGAAATGTCGGTATAAAGACTTGTCATCATGTACAGTACGTTTCCGAGCGGTCTCGAGTGGATGTGGAAATCCTCGAAAGGTTTGCTGGTTTTTGCTGACAAGGTCGAGTCAGAGGTAATCAATGAAGAGGAGTCGGTGCGGAGGACAGTTAGCAGATCTTGAGCGAGAGATGAAGCATAGCCTGAAAACGCAATTGTTCAGTTAATACGCATGATTGACTTGCAGCCTTACAACAACTCACCGCTAAACTGTGCATTCTCTGGCTCTTGCAGTTCAATAGCCAAGACAGTTCCCATAGCCATAGTGCTCTTGACTCGCGGTGACCGACTGATATCTCCAATAAATTGCTTGCTCCACAGACTCCATAACTGGCCCGAAAGGTCCTGCCTGTCACCAATAGCTTCTACTCCCCATTCCTGCTTGGCTTCCACCCAGTTGCCATCAGTCTCCTTTTCCTTCTTGTCGATCAGTTGCAAGGCTTTGAGTGCCACGTTGCACCCAATAGGGTTGGCCGTATAGCTGTGGCCATGCAACAACGCATCAACTTTGCGCTCTGGATGGTAGAAAGCCTCAAAGATGGAGTTTGATGCTAATGTGACTGATAACGGTAATAAACCACCGGTAAGAATTTTGGCGTAAGTAGCAATGTCTGGTGTGCTGCCTAGAATAGTGCTGGCTGTAAGGTAAGACAGCCTGTGAATGCCGGAGAAGACTAGAGACAAGTGCATGTCAGCTTTATGATGTCGATGTGTGCGGAATTTTGACTGCATACCTTCATCGAAGACTACCGGTAGACCTTGCCAGTTGTCATTAGGCACAGGTTCCGCGCCGTCGCCAAAGAGGTCGCCGCTTGCACGGACGACATCCATCAGACATCTCTGGAATAGCGGATCAACGAAGACCATGCCACCAGCTCCCAGACAGATGGGCTCCAGCACAAGGGCTCCAAATCGCCTCTTTTCCTGGGTAATGGGATCCGTTTCCGCCGTGACCTTTTCTAATGTTTCTCGGATATGTTGGGTATAGTACTTTGCGAGATCAGATTGTAGACGACTTTCTACGTCGTACACTTCAGCAAGGGAGCCAAACTTGACCGACCAATGATCTTGCTTCGATGCAGCATCCTCCGTGGCAGTCAGGCCATCTTTCATAGGATGCGACGGCCAATTTTCTGCTTCAATCGACGAGACCAAAATCTCGCCATTCTGGACGGTCACAGCGGGCGGCGAGAACCAGTGACCACGACCTCGGTACCAATCCACCGCAGTGTTGAAAATCCCTTGATCAGCGGCGTCCATGGACCCTATCTAAGCAGAAGTTGGGAAAACGTGAGCGCAGCACTCGGTTGAAAACAGCGAGAGATAGCTCACTGTGTCGCCATGATATCCACCCTTAAGGCCGATGACGCCCACCTCATGTCCATTGACACCCTGCCAACCGTATCGCTTTCCCGCCGCTCGCAAGGCCATCTTCAACGCAACTTCCATACCGGTGCTGCCGTTATCAGAGTAGAACACACGAGATGCCCACCCTTGTCCGATCGTTTGCAACAGCTTTTCAGCGAGAGTAAGGGCGGGTGCGTTGGTCCCAGAGGGGAACAAGACGTGTCCATATCGTCCTGCCGCTTCTGCTGCCGCAAGCGTGAGTTCGGGGTTACCGTGTGTATGTGCTTGCCTGATGGATTTCCACAAAGGATGAGTACGAGTGGCAGCAGACCAGTGGGGACAAAGACTCACGTGAACCAACTTGCAGAGCCATCAAACAAAGGATTTAATAGACTCGAATCACCTTTTTCCGGCTTTCGACTCTCTTGTGCTGGTTTGTAGAATGCATCAAAGTAATCACCCTTGGCAGAATCAATGACCATAACGTTTTCCTCCTTGTTGACCTTGCAAGAATCACACAAATGAGCCAAATGGTAGTCATGGGTACCACACATTCGACTCACTATTCCATGTTGCGTGAACGGCCACCAAACCTGATCCAGCGTTCGTTTGGGCATCGATTCGAGCTCTTCGATTCGCTCGAAATGCTGTCTTTCCAGAACGGTCGCAACATCCCGCATAGTAGGCTCTCCCACATCATTCCCCCGATCCAGCTTCAAATAGTACTCATCCAACATCCTCACATCTTCTTCCCGGTTTTTCGCTGCACGCTTCTCATGTGGCTTCTCAAACGTCCAGAAATCGATGCCTCGATCGCGGAAATACGGAGCGAGGAAATCTTCGTTCCGGTAGTATGGATCACGAAGGCAAAGTACACCTGTAACAGTGTAGCCGCGAAGGAGAAGGGACTCGTAAGCAGATATAGTTGTGGATATCCCTCCAAGCTGGGGTGCGGCCATGAGCACGGTCGGAAGACGTAGCGGACGCAAGGCGTCGGCTTGCGTTAGCGGAGGATGCAGACCGGGCGAATGGACACCTGAAATATCGTAACAGTGAGATCAGATGAATTGGAGAAAGACTTTAGGCAAAGCTGGAATCTCACCTCCTGCCGTCTCGACCCATAAACTTCCCGCACTTTGCGCGGCACACGCTCTCGCATGATCAGACAGGGCTCTCAGCAAATGTTCATTGGTTGCGGGGAATTCCTGTCATATATCTGGATGATAAGCTTCGATTTCAGGCCGAGTGCTACGACACTCACCAACTCGGGTGCGAGCTTAGCTGCAAGGTGCGGAGAAACTGGTTCCCGATATTGATAGAGACACTTTGTCGATATTTTGGAAGCCCAGGAATGTTTTCCGGAACCTATCGTTCGCTTGACATATCTATGTCGATCGCCAATCAGTGCACGCCTTGACTTGTTCGAAAAGCTTTCTACGTACCCATCGTCTGCTTCATCCGCTGACCCGGTGCTCACAGGCTTCAAGTAGTAGACCTGCTTGCGTTCTGCGCCGTTCGGAATCTGGGACTCTTCAGCCTGGTAGAGCGCGGCTGTCGACCTCAAGAGCGCTGTTGTGAGCAGCGTTTTACCAACCTGAAATGGCCTGGGCTCAGTGGCATATCATCCAGCATGGATCGGGCTATCTTACATCGGTGTTGGCTGCACAAAATCGAGTCTTTTAGCTACGGCGTTGGAGGCGCAAGATGGTAGATGCGGGACAGCCTCACCTCCGAATACCTGGGTCACGCGCAACTTCGGGAACAGCAGGGGCATAGTATAACGGTAGGGACGACACTGGCCGTCCTGCGGGGACAGGTTGCCGTACAAGCCTGAAACGGGTCCGATGGAGGTGTGAACCCGGTTGACAGAAACAGGGTATTTTGCAAGTGCCGGTTTACACGTCATTCCCCCCGGACCAACCCGGCTCATCTACTTTTCCCGGAACTCGCGCGGATCAGCTGTCCACTCTGGTCAAATCTGCTATCGCAGCCCCGCCTAACCGAGTGCGGGGAAGTGCCCGAACCGAGCGGCACGGATGGCTAACCAGGAATCTGCAATATCTTGCGCGCAATCGTAGATGTTGCCCACGACACTTGCCCCGACGTCCAGCATGTAGTATATATAGAAGAGTAGGGATACAATTCTACACCCGCTGCCGTCAGCCGTCTCGCACACCATGCTCCCGACTGCAATCAAGGCTTTGAACGTCCTCCCCAAACGATCCATCATGACATCATCAGTATCCCTCGCCGGCAAATTGTCCTCGCTCAAGAACCCCTCGCTCATCAAGAGCCAGTCATTCATCAACAACGAATGGGTCAAGTCTGCTTCGGGCAAGAGCTTCAAGGTTTACGACCCCTCCACAGGTGAACAGATCGGCCCCGATGTCGAGGAATGCGGCTCACCGGAAGAGGTTGAAAAGGCTATCAACGTCGCCAAGGAGGCCTTCAAGACGTACCGCAACACCACTCCGAAATCAAGGCAAGATATGCTTACCAAGCTATACAAGCTCATGCTCGACAACACGGATGACCTTGCTACCATTATCACCGCCGAAAACGGAAAGCCTTTGGCAGATGCCAAAGGTGAACACATGTACTCTGCGTCTTTCGTCGAATGGTTCGCCGCTGAAGCTATGCGGACTTATGGCGATGTGATTCCCTCGACTATTCCTGGCTTGCGAAATATGGTCATCAAACAACCTGTCGGTCCCGTCGCGATCATTACACCTTGGAACTTTCCCAGCGCAATGATTACGAGGAAGATTGCTCCTGCGTTAGCCGCGGGTTGTACGTGTGTTATCAAGGTTCCAGCCGAGACACCCTTCTCGGGTCTGGCTCTCGCTGAGCTCGTCAAGCAAGCAGGATTCCCTGCAGGTGTGGTCAACGTCATCACCTCAGAGGACAGTAAAACCGTCGGCGAGGTCTTGTGCGCTTCAAAGGACATCAAAAAGGTTTCCTTTACCGGAAGCACCAACGTCGGCAAGATCCTTGCCAAACAGTCCGCCTCGACGCTGAAAAAGCTTTCCCTCGAACTCGGTGGAAATGCGCCCTTTATCGTGTTTGACGATGCCGATGTCGATGCCGCCGTCCAGGGCGCCATCGCGTGCAAGTTTAGGTCGAGTGGACAGACGTGTGTGTGCGCTAACAGGCTGCTCGTTCAAAGCTCTGTGTTTGACGAGTTTACTCAAAAACTCGTCGCCGCCGTCAAGTCATTCAAAGTTGGCGATGGAGCCGAGCAGGGAATGTAAGTTTCCGGGATGGCACACATCTGCCCACGTGCCTATGCTAATTTCATTCTGAAAAGCACACACGGCCCGCTCATCCACAACCGAGCTCTTGAGAAGGTCGAACACCACGTCAACGACGCTGTCGAACGAGGAGCCAAAGTCCTCATAGGCGGTAAACGTATTCAAGGCAACTTCTTCGAACCCACCGTGCTTGGGGACGTTCCCGAAGGCGCAGCGTGTTTACAAGAAGAGACGTTTGGGCCTCTGGCTGCCGTGGTCAGATTCACAAGCGAAGATGAAGTCATAGAAATGGCAAATGACACAGATGTTGGATTGGCTGGGTAAGTACTGGCTACAGGAACTCGTATCATAAATGGATTGACTGATTGAGGTTTCTGAGCAGCTACTTCTATTCGAGAGATATCGGACGAATTTGGAGAGTCGCAGAGGCACTTGAAGTCGGAATGGTAGGTGTAATCTGTTCTCGAGATGCTTGCATAATGCTGATTTCTTACACCGTGACAGGTCGGATGTAACACTGGCGTCATCTCACAAGCTACTATTCCGTTCGGAGGAGTCAAGGAGAGGTAGGTCATTCCGCAGTGCAATTTCCGTGATATTTTGCCTGACTGTCCCCCTTACAGTGGTTACGGACGAGAAGGGTCCAAGTACGGAATGGCAGATTGTACGTACCTCTATCCGCGATACAGTTTCAGAGAGATGCTCACCTGAACTTGTCTTCTGTTAGACGAAATCATAAAGGTGATCTGCATGGGTGGTCTCGGTACCTCATAAATAATCTACAAGCGGAAAGACAAGAGAGGAACGTGTACAACTTTCAATGGCATATACAACAAACACTTGAAAAAATAGCGTTTTGTGATGACGAAATCACACGGACACCGGCTGTAATAGACCTTTTGTCCAATCTGGTATTGCTGAGCCAGCCGATTCCGACCACACTGGAATCTTGGGTTGTTGCTTTCGTGCGCTGGAGCTTTTGCGCAGGGGGTCGTCTTCGGCTTCTCGCAGGACTTCTTGACTTCCAATTTGCAGTGCACTGTGAATTGATCATCACTCTGATCAGTACAATAATGAACTCGGCTTCGTAGATGACTTACCCTGCAATGCTGCCCCCTATCCATGGCAATAACCCAGGGTTGAATGGAGGTGCACTTCCTGCGCGTGCATTGTTATCAATGTCTAATATAGGATCCGAATCGTTCAAGATGGTCAGGTTGCCTGCTAGTGGAACGAGTGAGCGGAAAGGCCTTTTGTGCTGCGTCTTCGTCCGTTCTACGCCGCGTCGGCACTGTTCGCGTTGATATGCTGTAGGTTTCCCCTTGTGGGCTGAAGATTCCTCCGATACAGAAGCATGCTGCTCTACCATGCTCTCTTCGGCGTTGAGCAGAATTCTTTGCAAAAGCTGTGTGCGAAGTCGCGGAATGAACCCTGGCATCATACAAGCCCCGCCAGAAACGACGATCGATGAGATCATGACTTTCCGCAGATCTATCGGTAGCTATACTCCTTACACTATCAGTTTCCCAAAAGACAGTAACAACCAACACAGCATTACTTACAGAAGTCAGACAGGACAATATCACTTCAACAACTGACATGGCATCGACATCTCCATCTTCGAAGAATGATTCAGCCGCTCTTTCCCTAATCCATCCAGGTACCCTGATAACCCCGTTGTTCGTATTATAACTGATGTCGCTTCGCTTGATAACGAACGTCGCGTCTTTCGTCCTGCTTCCCGTCGAATGGATTTTCGCGTATTCTTGAAAATCTTCCTCGCTTTCCGGTCTTTGGCAATCGTGTAAAGGACTGGCACCTACGAAACATCCTCTCGACCGCACATCTTCCAATGTCCGCCAATCCAGAGCATGGGCAGGTACGGGTGAAAATTCCGTTGCCGCTCCATGCTCCGTCTCTGATGTTTCCTCGCGGGATTGTGCTGGACGTCTCGCATCGGGGCGGACAGGTCTTTGTGACTGAGTCGGCGCAGTATAACTTCCAAAGGCCTCAATGAGGCGTCGGAGACGTTGCAGAAATGCTTTACCTGCTGTTGGAGTAGTGGTCAAATATGGGTAAAGGACGCGTGATTGGTACACCTGGGTTGCAGTCGGTGAGCGGGACATTGTCAATATCAGTCTGAGAAACTCACTGGAATGACCGTGGTCTCATGGAAACCAAAGTCGACAACCAGACCCGTCGTGTTCCCTGTTGCCATCAGCGTCAACATATGGCCAGGCGTGAACGAGACCGACGGAACTTTGAGATTGTCAAAGAGGACTTCCGAGATGAGTTGTTTGATGGGATTCGGTAGTAGTGCGTTTTCGACGATGATGACTTTTCGTGATTTCGATTCCGTCAGTAAATGCCTAAGAGGAAGGAAGAGTGAATCAGTAGGATGTACAAGGAGAGGCTCAAACGGAGCTTACTCTATGTAGACACCGCGCAACGCAATGGTCAATCTTGCTTTGATTAACTGTAGAACCTCTTCGTAATCAACTGGGGCAGTTGTTGCCTTGGGCTCTTCCTTTGTTGAAGGCAATCTCCTTGCGTTAAGCCGCATCAGCATGTTGTCAAAGTCGAGATCCCACATAGCTCCATCGCCATCGTCATTTACTCCTTCGGTTTTTGTTGACCAAAATACTTTACGGGGACGAGCCTCCCCGGAGAATCCAACTTTCCATATTCTTGAGCCCGGGCTTGTTGTCCAATATCACAGAACGTCAGCTCTCTCTGAATTCCTGAACCAGATCAACCTACTTACTCAATGATGACCCGGTCTTCTGTTCCGTAGAGCGAGTGCTTTTTCAAATTCTAATGTAGTTTACAGCGTCAATACGTGCGATCGCGCAGTAGCAGGCCGGACTCACAGATAACGCTGGACTCAGATGAGCACTGGGACTGTACGCGACATTCTTGGCAGGTGTGATTTGAGTCTTGTTTGCACCGCCGAAGGGCGAACCCTCGCGCGCTGCCTGGGGACCATGACCTATGCTCTTCGTTGTCCGTGGTGGGGTGAATGACATGCCGCGGGATGGTCTTCCTCGCCAGAGATACACCAGGTTCTAATCACGATGCATGCATCTGAGGCCTTGACATTGTTGAGGTTCCTGCCACTGCTGGATGAAGCCCTAGGACATTGGTGAATGAAAGTGATCGAACATTATTGTTGTTTGTTCCGAGACATTCAAACAACTCCTACAGCTATTCCCATAACTATTCAATCCTACTCGTGGCTACGCTGGCTGTCCTCACACTCTCCTCTCATCTGCTGCTACTCCTCAGACGGAAGCGTCTCTCGCTCTGATACCGCAGTCTTTTCGTCATGTCGACTCTCGTTTGCACCAATTCGCCGATATCGTCGGAACATCCTGCTAGTAAGTCAACATCTTTCCGCACTCGTCACGCTTACCCTAATCCCATGTTCGCTTTCGCTCTTCAGTCGAGTCTCTATCGAGTGACGAGGGCACCGAAGAGAACCTCTCTCGCCTTTCTCACCCTGAAGCAAAATTACCGCATACACCTCATAGATATTCAGCGACATACCGCGCTACCGAGACGGTGGAGCCCATCAGTCCCGTCGTTCTGGATATTGAGCGACGGCTCTTCACACCGGAAAGGCCGTCATCGTACATTCCATGCTCAGAATCTTCAGCTACCATAATGGGGTACTCGTGCGAGAGTTATAGCCCTAGGCCGGACGACTTTTACTTTGATGATGGGTCAGGAGGACATGTCGTGAAGCTGGAATTACCGGAATCCGAGAAGGAGCTACTCAGTGCGGAAGACTTTCTGTCAGATATCAGGAAGATTGAATCTGCCATCGAAGTGAGTGATTGGACCTCCAGTCGGTCTTGGCTGTACAGACTGAGCGTCTGCGTTTTCTGCTACTCCCAATCAGAACGTCAAAACTTTATCGATTCTGGACTTAAACACCCATGATGTGGATGATCTCGCAAGACTGGATCAACATGAACATATGATAATGCAGTATCTGGAGCTACTTGAGAATTATGAGGTTTCTGGATATCGTGTTTTACGAGAAGCGTGTATAGGTCAGTCGCGATACTTCACATGTATCTATGCAGGCAGATCAATCGCTGATTATACCTCCTCTACTTGCTCACAGAAACTGTCAACTCTCCCAGGCGAAGGGATAAGGCGAATGTGCCCGCCGATAAAGTTACCCTTTATGCATTAGGAGTATCTGGAGAAATGGCGGTCAACACATTGAGGGAAGAGTGTTATAGACGGCTGGACAGTATTCACGCTTTGCTACATTTAAATCAAGAGTATGTGACAAACAGACTGACTTGTTTCGCGAAGACCGCTAAACTTCTCGTGTACATGCTACTTGGTTCTTAGCTTAACCAACGGCGAAATCGTAGCTGACATGGTTACAAAGCAGACACCTAATAATCTTCCGATGAATGCTCAGCAAGCGCCACAGATGATGCAGTCATTAATCCCTCGACCTTCACGTCGCCAGACCGCACCGAAAAAAAGCGAATCAATCGCCTCGACGTCGATGGTATCAGCACCTGATCATAGTCGTGCACAACGACGACAGATGTCAGAGACCATGTCAAATAGTGTAGCAAAGACGGCCGCTGAAGTGCTTGCTGATTCTCCTGTGCGTGGTAACGAGCT
Source organism: Naganishia cerealis (assembly GCA_030039265.1). Classification (NCBI taxonomy): domain Eukaryota; kingdom Fungi; phylum Basidiomycota; class Tremellomycetes; order Filobasidiales; family Filobasidiaceae; genus Naganishia; species Naganishia cerealis. The sequence goes on along the minus strand of JASBWR010000123.1, from coordinate 7,147 downwards.
GGCGAACGAGCGCAAACTTCTAACCAGCGCCTTTTCCTTGTAACTAGACCCAGTTCACCTTCCAGCCCAATGAACAGATGAAAGTCTGGTCAGACGGAATCAGCGGGGTGTGTACATTCACGTTTCAAGGCAAGGAAGCGAAAGCGTACTGCAGGATGTGGAGCAAAGGTAGTCTTCTCAGGGTTTCTGTGGTCGTTGGTGGTGGATTTCAGAGTTTAGATGAGTGCGTCATGGCCTGTCGTAATGTGAACAAACCACGCTCACAAGTGAAGACTGCTTTCCTAGATGGCTCGAAAGAACATTTATAAGACGCAGTTCTACTCTGAAGCCCAACAATGAGGCAAGCGCTACAAGGGCAACGAGGAACCCGGCTACAGACACTATACATGGTAAACTAGTGCCACACATGACACCGACATCACCTAGCATGCCACACTTGTCCCTTTCATCGGCTAAATGGAACACAAACTCGCCATCACGCTCGGGGAATCCCGGACCTCGAACTCCGACTTCTATTCCAGGAAAGGCTTCAGACTCGTCGGCTCGACGCTCTTCAATGCTGCGCAATGTTTCTGCTTCCTCGACCTTCCAGATCACAGGTGATTCATCCGGATCAACTGAGACGCCCAAGACCCCAACACTGGCACAAAACTATTCGAGCTTTTCCTCTCCACTGCTTACGAAGCGAGCTAGAGACAGCCGCGCAACGGTGCTATCAAGTCATTTGTCAGATAATACCGGACCACCTATGATTGCGGACCGTCCCCTTTCCACCCAGCTGGAACAAATTTCGTTGACTTCGCCGATGGCGGTACATCAACCCAAACCAACAGATATTGATGCTTGAATTTCGGCGACCAGTAGACTGTTGGAGATAGCGCTTTTCGTCGTTTGTAATTCCAAGCAAGCTTGTGAGCAAGACGATGTTCGTTGGCAGTGCCATCTCCAAGCAATGCATATAATGCTTCTACAACGATAAGGCACTCACCAGCTTGTTTGACGATGTGGATTCGACGACAGAAACGCAGCTATGCAACATCATGTTGATCTCCCCTCGGCCTTGTAGCTGATAGCACAGTCGAATCAGTTAGCCTTTGAAATATTACCAGAGCATTTTTGCATCATTATTAGCCCAGAAGCTGGTAACCTGAATGCCAATGCGCCACGACATGTTGCATGGCAAGGCATTTGCCGCTCCTCTTGCATCTTGCTCTCGGAGCCTTTCCGGTCCGGCGTTTCCTCGGGACCTACGTTCATGCTAGCGCGCGACAGATATATCCTCTGAGGAGCATCTGCATGCTTATGTCATCTATGAGATGCAGTAGTCATGCAATCTACCGCCCTACCGCTCGTAAATCAGTACCGCAACCAACATGCTTGTGCGCAACAGGATAGACGGTGGTCAAGCACGCCCACTACGCCAAGCGAGCGTTCCGCACTAGTGACATTCCTGCTCCTGCCTGAAGAAAGGTAAAAGTCGTCTACTTTCGGCCAAACGCTATCGCGCCTCCCGCTGTGAGCATAGCAGTAGCCCTTAGGGTGGACGATCGCTACATTACCGGAGTCAGGCACTGTCATTATCTTGCGGGACCGTCGAGTTGAGATATCGGACCCCAGTGCCGCATACGGTGTGGTCCGAATTGGTATCCGAACCTTTTCCGACATGCTTCCCGGCTTCGATGAAGCGGACTGAATGTTCTCCAGGAGCTACCATGATATTCAATGCATAGCATCGACTTCGAAGGAGTCCTGTGACTTTCAGCTACGACTATATATCGGGCATCTAGGTTCGTGATATTCCAAACAACCCTTCTCCTTATTTAGTCAGTCGCATGACACTGGGGCTTCCCTCAATCCAGCTTGAAAGATGAAGTTCTCGGCCGTGTCCGTATTACTGGCAAGCTTGGCTGCTACAGCTATCGCTGCACCCAATAAATCGAAATGTTCTCAAAAAGCCGCCAAGGACAATCAAGGAGTCGTCGTTTCCGAAAACGGGCAATTCTGCTTGAACGGGAAACCCTTTTACTTTTCAGGCAGCAATGTGAGCGAGTTGACCCTGTTCCTTCTTATACATTCGATACTGATATATTTGATGATGTGATGCAGAGCTACTGGATCAGCCAGATTCCTAACGATGTCGAAGCCGTTTTTAAATCGCTCCAACAATTTGGAGAGAAAGTCCTCCGTATTTGGGGTTTCAACATGGTCGAGTCCACTCTTGCGGAACCCCTAAACCCGGAGCTCGCCTTCTATCAATTATGGCTCAATGGTACTTGGTACCTCAACACGGGCAGTAATGGGTTGGAACGATTCGACGAAGTCGTTCGTCTCGCCGAGAAATACGATGTGAAACTGTGAGCCAAGAAAAGTCCGTTACATGCAAGCTTTTACTTAAACCAGCCATTCCGCCCGCTTTAGGATCATTCCACTCACCAACAACTGGGAGGGCTATGGTTCAATGGATCTTTATAATCGGCAAATAACTGGAAATGACACTTATCATGACGTCTTTTACTCTGATTCTCGAGTGGTTGAGAGTTATCAACGTTATGTCAACTTTATCGTTTCCCGGTACAAGGACTCGAAGGCCATCTTCTCTTGGGAGCTCGCCAATGAACCTCGATGTAACGGCTACCCAGCAATCAATAGCGGGAAGTGCACGGCGGCTACAATGACACAGTGGGTGAAGGAGCAATCCGAGTATATCAAGTCAATCGATCCGCAGCACATGGTTTGCATTGGGTGAGTGGGCTCGAGATGCCACGCTCTCAATCAGCTTCCTAACAATCGGTCCTTCCCGTAGAGACGAAGGGTTCTTCAACCGACCTGGGTCTACCGGTAGGTGAATCCTTGCCGATGTCCGAAGAAATCAACTCATCCAGGTGACGGACATGCAGAGTACGAGTATAATGGACAAAGCGGAATGGACTTTGATGCGAATTTGCAGATTTCAACCATTGATTTTGGTACTTTTCACCTTTACCCGCAAGTCAGTACACGAAAAGTTTCGTATGTATACAAAAGAAGAAAAGCTGACGCCATGCCGAATTAACAAGAGCTGGAGCAAACCCGATATCAAGGCATGGGGAACACAGTATATCAAGGACGTAAGTTGCAGAAACTAGTGGATGTCATCATATTTCACTTACCCTTCGCGTTGAGCAGCATATCGCCAGTGGCAAACAGTTCCAAAAGCCTGTCGTACTGGAAGAATTCGGCACCGAGGGCTATGGCAACAAAACATCAATTTACCCCGAGTGGTTCCAGACCGCCCTCGACGGCGATATTGCCGGTATCATGCCTTGGCAGTAAGGGACTCAGATTCGACTATGCTCGTCGATGTTACATTGCTGACTTCCTTGTTGACCAACAGGTGGGGCCAGCTAGGTCTCAGCAAGGACCAGGTCATTCGGTATGGTGACGCGATTATTGGTGGCGCCAGTCCGAACGATGGACACACCGTCTACCCTAATCAGACCGAGGTCTGGAATTTGTTCAAGAGCGTAGTGGATGAGCAGAATGCTAAAAGCGGGTAAGGAGGCGGAGCATTGGGCCAAGCATGATCAATTCAAAAAGGTAGGGAGAGCTCCTTAGGAGCGGAAACAAGAGCAGCTGTAATAGTTGCTGCAATGAAAGACCCGGCCGTGTCTCCCCACCCATAAAATGTGCTTCGCCGCAAAAACTGTGGCTGTATTTCCGGTGGAAACTTCGTGCTAGAACTGGAGTTCAAGCTCAAAAAGTCCCAGATAGAAGTGGATGGCGAAATCGAACGAACAGGCCATCAGTGGAGGTAAAATGGGTGTTCCCAATGGGTTCCAAGAGTAAAAAAAGATATATCCCTAGTGAGTTTCGATCTCACGACCTTGTGCGTGATATCCGACCGAAGTCGAGATGTTAAGCACACGTTCTTCCACTGAACTATAGAGACAGCTGATGGTAAGAACAAGTCATGCATAAATATGTATCGCTAAACAATCCAATCCTCTCACAAGTGTGACTTCACGCTCCTGTAGCATACTTCGAATTATCGCCTATCTATTGTCCGACAGTTTTTATTCCTCTTACTCAGCAGATCTCAATTTTCTTCGAATGACTAGCCCCCACAACCTCATGAAAAGATCTTGGCCGCTTGATGTCAGTTGGCTAGGACATTTGGGACAACGCGACTCTTCAGCTTCTTCTCGTAGCTTGCAACTCTGAGCCAAAGTTGAGTGCTAACAACCACACATCGCTTCTTCCGCCGCTTCCCTGCGTATCATTCGTTCTTAACTCAGTTCCAAGTCGCCCGAGAAAGGCGAATCTCCACGGAACAGATCAGGAGATGAATTCTGCGCGTCTCCTACACACACGAATTAAACTGACTATCTCCAACTGTCGGAGCGGTAAAACTAAGGACGAAGATCTTGATAGTCTCGCGATAGTACTCTGGCAGACTTGCATGTCACCCAACATTCAGCAGATATCGGATTATTGCATATTCATAGGGAACGCAAGTCCATAGTTTTCGCTCTTCAACCCGCATGTTCAGCGCGGGTTCTGGCCATACCCTCAATGAGAGTGGGGACGAAGGCTCAAAGATCGTAATCATCACTTAGTCGACGTCCTTGTGTATTGTATTGGCAAATTAAAGTAGACAACCTTTCTTGACTATATTTATGATTTATAGCTCATCGTGGTGTCCAGACTCGGCGTCGGCATCACCTCCGACCTCGGCTTCAACTTCGTCGGCTACCTGTTCAGTAGAGTTGTGGTCATCTTCGAAATCGATTGGGTTGTTGCTGTTTTCAGTAACAAAAGAGATCAATGCCTCGAGAGATCGATCGCCGCTGTAGTCGATGAATTCTCGAGTACCCGCGCGCTTGAACTTCAAGGTGGGGAAACCGGGGACTTCGAAAGGAGCGCTGGCAGGCAGATCGTTTTCGGTAGCGTCCATTTTAGCGCTGTCATTGGGAAGGAAACGTAAGCATATCGTTTTACTACGCTATTAAAACGGAGTGGACGCACATGGTCAAAGTGTTCTTGAAGTCTTCAAAGTGTTCACCGAGAGAGTCCCAGATAGGGGCCAATCGTTGACAGTGGCCGCACCTACGAAAAGGAGAGGGCCATGTTAGCGGACGATGATAGATGACGAGTCGCTATCCAGAACGTACCAAGGAGCGTAGAACTCGACAAAGACATCCTTGTCGTCATCGAAAATAACCTTGTCGAATTCGGAACCGACCAAGATGTGAACGGGCTCGTCTTGGCTAGCGGGAGGGGGAGCACTCTTCAAGCTCGGTGCGAGCTTGCCAGTCTCAAAGTCTTGAATCCATGAAGCGAGAGCGTCCGCGTTGAATTTGTCACCGGATGCGGGGTAGACGTACTTCTTGCCCTTTCCTTCAGGAGTCATGTCTTGGATAACGAAACCGGGGTAAGATTCGGTGTCGATATTGAGCGATTTACCGTGTTCAACAAAGGTCACACCGTCAATCCAGACAAAGTTAACCTTGCCCTTGTTGGCTTTGGCAACGGGCTTGATGGACTGTACGAGACTGTTCAAACGAGAATCATCTGGCTTGATGAACAAGTAAGCCAAAGGAATACCTTGTTCGGCGTAGGTAGCAAAGTTTTCGGGAGAAACTTGGTCCATCAACGGGGTCGACTGCTCCTTGAGCCAGCTGACAAGAGACTCCGCGGAAAGAGCAGAAGGCTTTTCAGGAGCGACGACCATACCCTCGTCGAACTTCTTGTACATGACAATTGACGGGAACCCTGCCTCAGAAGGAGCAAGGGAAGGGTCGGTGGCGTAGCCGAAGAGGAAGTTGTCCCGGTACTGGTCCGATACATTCTTGAAAGCCTTGGCGATATCGTTTTCGGATTTGGCGTACGCGATGACGACGCTGAAGAGCATGCACAAGATGGTGTTTTAGCTCTAGCGGACTGAACGAGACGCATGATGCAACTTACACCTTGTCCTTGGTCTTGAACTCATCGTGGGTTTCAGGAGTAACCTCGGAAATTGCCGGAAGGGATTGCCTGAATGACGGCTGAGGTTAGAATGGTATCGCTTGTGGTCTCAGGAATGACATACTTGAGCATGTAGCTAATAATCCCATCAGCTTTTCGTGGTCCTCCGTAGTCGGCAGCGACACCCTCTCGGAATACCTTCAAGGTCCTATTGATTGTATTCAAAGCAGGGATGGACTTAGTGCTAAGGAAGGCAGATCGGAAGGAGGTGGTAGTCACTTACGGGTATCCTTTAACACCATGTTCCTGACACAGTTCTTGGTTTTCAGTACAATCAACCTTCATCAGCTTGATTCCCTCCTTGGTCTTGAGTTCAGTGGCGGCTTCCTCATAGTGGGGAGCAAGACTCTTGCAGTGACCACACCAAGGAGCGAAGAATTCTACCAAAGCCAGCTTTTCGCTGTTAACTTCCGAGTCAAAGTTGGACTGTGTGAGGTCGATGACATCGGACGCAGCTCGAGCGGCGGCGGAGAGAAGAAGCAGGGATGCTGCTTGGGTGAAGAACTTCATGATGGGAGGGGAGACGACACAGTATTTGCCCTGTTTGACTCTACAGGATGTCGACAGTGCAGCGAGATATATAGACGGTGCTCGAGTGCTCAGGGGAATGACCAAGCGGCGTCGGAACCAAATGGCTGCCACGTCCCCGCGCTGAACTGCCTGGGAATTCTTCCATTGTTCTACTCGGAACGGGACCGGGAAAAGCGAGATCTGTTAACTCCGACTGGTACAGTATGTTCATCCCTGTTGACGTGATTCGCCTTCTTCGGGGATGGGTAATACGGGAGCATCAAGGTATGTATAGGATGGTGAGATCAGCTGTGTGGCCTGTATTTGATATTCCGGAGACACGGGGAACTTCCTCGCAGCAGGAAGAGCGGATTCAGGTTAATCAACAGAATCCTTTGGCAGGGTATACCTTCACCCAACATCTCTATGGTGAAACGGTATCATGGTCGCTTGCCATTGCCTCAACGGCTCAACTTGCGATCGGCAGGGGTTCGACTCCCCTTGGAGATACTTTTTTCCCTATCATCGCTCGTGCCAGATGGCGAAGAAGCTGCATTTTGATATGGTGGCGGACGATGGGCCCCTGCGAAAGAGGAGAACAGCTTTTTCCACCCAATAATTCCCCTCAAGC
>JASBWR010000122.1:0-88255 GCA_030039265.1 Naganishia cerealis | reverse complement strand
AAGCGGGACTTCGTTGCAAGTTTTTTTAAAGCACCTCAATTCCATGATTAGTGGGGGAGAGTATTGTCGGTGGAACTTGATTGAACTACAGAAACTTAAATTACTCCGCAAGTTGGTGCACATTTTGAAAGCTTCGATCAACTCGGATGGCTGTGCAGTTAACCACACAGAGAGAAAGGCGGTGGTTTCTGCTGCAGGTTGCCGTTGTTGTCCAAGATGGTGCATCCATGCCTCCACTTAAAGTTGCATGTATCGACATGATAGTTGACGGGACTGAAGCGCCAACGAGGGCTCGGGTTGGAGGCGCAACTATCTGACTGACCGGTGCATGAGGCGGCAGCCCTAGTGACCAGACACGCCAACGCGACCAACACCAAGGCAAGACGTCTGTAACATGGCCTCATCGCCTAGGTGTACGATACGAGTACTAAAATCATGATTGTATATTGGTTGGAAGTGTTACTGAGAGTCGGCGACTGAAGTGAAGTACTCACTAGTAACCTTAGGTGTCTCTCCTGTCCGTCTGTTTTTGTTCTCCGAAACTGCACCTTAAATTCCGCCTTTAGACGGACTTTGATGAAGGAAGATATATTCGAGTGAAACGTTGAGGATAAGCTTAAGCCATCATTCCAACCCCTTCCCGGGGAGCAGGATCCCTTTCATATAGGTGCGTACTCGAAAAAGGTATCCATAGCCATGTGACCTCCTGGTCTGCGCAGAACAACAAAAGCCACCCCATTATCACCAGGAACTCTTCGTGACATGTATCCGAAAGTATGTTACGTTCGGTTCTCTCAAAAATAGAATGGCAGCTCCAGATGGGGAAGAATCTAGCCATAGAGGATAATCCTTGATGTCAGTAAGTGACTAAGTATAGGTTGCCTTACCAGCTTGCAGGGCTGTGAGAGCATCGGCGCCTGCGCTGGACCGCTTCAGTACAGCTTGTCATGCTCTTCGACCTCGGTGTTCATGCTACATCACAAGGGGACCTTAGCTGGGACAGTCAGCTGGGTGGTCTGTCCTTTCAGATATGCTGCCAGCTTGTTGCCGCAGCGTCAGCGCCTTGATACTTGCCTTGACCTCTGGGCTTGTGAAAGCAATATCGCTTTCTCGCCAGGCACATGTCATTTTGCGTCCGCCAGCTTCCGCCTTGGGCTAATAAACAGCCGCGCAGAAGCTGAGCTTACTGGCGTCTGTCTTACAGTTTCATCCTGAGAGATACATGTTTCATACGGATACTGTCCACTCCTTATGCTACAGCTCTATACGCCGGAAATTTAGCCCTTTTCTGTCTGCTTAGCGCGTAAGGCAGCATCTATCCCTTTCCAAGTGTTTGTAGCTGCCAGCCGTACCTCGCTGCACCCAGCACATGTTGCTGTGAGCTGACGGTCCCACAATTTGCGCTCAGTACATGAAGCGAAGCAAATGTTTGATGCCGGTTCCCTCTATTATCAAAGGGTATTGATTTCTTGTGTAAGCTTGTAAAATTTATTAATAGTCCATGTTGTACGTTTCGAGAGCACCAAAGCATAAAATTTATCGATAACGTAAATCACTCGCCCCCCTTCCTACTAATGTACAAGTTTATTGCTAATTAAACATACAAACGCTTCCACAATACCACAGATGTCGGAGCACCCTCTAGCGAGTGGTAAGAAGCCTACAGCGAGCATCTGACACGACGTGACATATTCATTTACCTTATGGGCAATGTCACGGCATGCACCGACTTGATCCAATTCCGAGAACTCCGTCGCGACCAATCTTCTCGTCTTCTTCTCTCCAAACACGCTTAATATCCTCCGGTACCGAGAGATCGTCGACTCGCTCAGAAGGTGAAGCGAGGAGGTTTCCCTTATGCCCAGAAGCCGGCCATATGCTATGTCGGAAGAAGTTGTCAGGGTCAAAGTGCTGCTTGATAGAGACGAGTCTGTCGATGTTTTCGCCATAGACGCCTCGGACCGCCTCAGGGTGCGAACTCGACAGGAACTGGGGACAAGTATGCTGATTAGGGACAAGTATTGTTCAACAAGCAGATCACTTACACAAGGCAAAGGACCACCGGGAGAATTCGGATGAATGGTCTTGTCAATCCAGTCTCGTGCAGTCACGACACAACGCACATCTTCTTGGGGTATATTGACAGGCCACTGATGCAATGCAGCCACTGTGTAAAGAGCATCGCGATGGCTTTTTGGCAAGCATGAGGTGGTGGTGTCAGAGACGGCTCCTGCAGTCAACTCGAATAGCCAGGCTGACCGAGGTAGATTATTCAGCTGATATCCACAATGCGACAGTTTTCAGCGCAGCAGAATACTCACTACACCCATCCGGGACAGAATGGAACTGTCGACACGTCTCCAAAATCACCTCATCCGACAGCGAATTGAGCAGATCAGACTTGATAAACCTAAAGGCATGACATTGTTAAACAGGCTGCGTGTTCGAGTTTCACAACCGATGCTCACCATTTTCTACCCGCTCCACCTTTCAAAATGTTGGCAACGGAATCCTGCTGCTCGAGGAAATCTCGCTCGCGAATGTCTTTGAACAGGCAGCGTTCCTCCTCCCAACTACTAATGGCTTGCAAATATTCCGCGCCTGACTCTTGAGAACCAACGAAACAAAGCTGGACAATAACAACTCCTGCCAAATGGGCGGGACCAGCTGTCAAGATCATGTTCACGTAGAGCTTGCGTGGCGAAGCTTTGACGCAGTCGCGAACATGCTGAATAAGGCGTGGCGTCGTCTCACGGTTGAAAGGACTGAGAAAGACAGATCAGATTGCGACTAACACACGATCGCAGGGACGACTTACTAGATGAGATTACCAGCATATACGACTGGCACATGATAAGCCTTGGCCCTATATCTCGTTGCAATTCCTAGAGCGGTTCCTGCTCCTCTGATAGCAAACCAAAGATCCTTTCCTTCTTGCTCGGAAAGTTGACCTTGCGTGCCATCGGCATTCTCCACTGCAATCACTGTTCCTTCATTCTTCTCATCCAAACCCGACAACCAGACAATCCTTCCATCTGACAGAACGTACTCAATTTCGAGCAAGTTATCCATGCTGAGGCCGTGTAGTCGACCAAGAAACCCGAATCCGCCAGTCATCATAACTGCCGAGCCGACAGGGAAAGCAGCAAGAGGCACGTGAAAGGCTCCCCAGGGTGATGCGTGAGATACCTTGTCAATCTGTTTCGCTGTGGCACCGGATCCAAAAGTGACAACCGTATAGGGTGGAAGCGATCTGGGTGACATGTGTGAGAATAGAGTGGTTGAAGATGATTGAGATTGATGAACAGAACTAGAGGATGACCCCGCATCGGAAGATATCTGAGTACCAAAATAGCTGTTCGGTATACCGCCTAATCCGACCGACCCAGGGTATCCCATGACATATGTCGGATCAAACATTCCACTTGGCGGAAGGGATGTCGTTCCGGATCCGAATTGCCATCGAGGGTCAGAAAATCCTGACACGTCCCTAGATTGCATCAACGGCGGAAGCGCACTGCCGAAATTGAGAGATGTTGAGCTTTGGAAAGAGGAACCGTGCGCATCTTGGAAACTCGGCTCGAATTCTGTGGCTCCCCCCAAACCAGCCATCATACTCTTTTTTGCGGCTTCGTCCAAAATCTTATCGTCCGAATCCGCTCGGCCACGAGTTGACTTCCTACCTTTGCTTGAAGGCTGCGTAAGCGACACTGAAGCGGAATTTCCGTTTGCCTGTCTGGGTTGATCGGTTTCATCCCCATGCCAAGCTTCGCTATTGGACCGTTTGGCTGATCCAACATTGTTTCGGAAAGATGCAGATGTGTGTGCGTCACAACCAAAGTCAGGGCCTGCACATGACGCTACTGGTGGCGATGACATTCCTGCTTCAGGACCGTCACCAGCACCATTGCCCTGCTGCCTGCCCTTTCCCTTGGGATTTCGCACTATCGATGTGACATTTCCATCCGTATTCCTGACAGCGTCGGAGTGCTCGTGGTTCCGATTTACGCTTAGCTTCATGTCTCGAAGCGGGGGCAACGGTGATTGTGGCGAATCAGGCAATGAAACGGCCACAGCGGATATAAGGGAAAGATCGATGATAAGCTGGCCCGCAACGGACCATCCGTGTGTTCCATATCCTCCAGATTTGACTGATAGCTCAAGATTATGCTTTTGACAGAACAATACGCAGCTGCGATGAAAACGAGATTAGATCATCTGTCTCGCCTTGTATCTGGGAAGCGTTAGAAATTAGATGACTTACCGGCTAACCTGTCTTGCCGTTCGCGGCCGCACAAGCAATGGTGCTCGTGACCTCACTGTCCCATTGAATACCGTTGAGTGAAGCCTGAAATCATTTGTACCGTATTCCCAGACTTCAGCATTCCCTTGTTCCTCCTCTAGATATGGTTCCTTTTCATCGTCACTGTTGTTGCTACTAGATACCGAGATGGAACAGACGAAAGGGTCTTCCAGCAATGCCTTGAGTTCATTGAGCAAGGATGGATCTAGTCTTCTCTCCGAGGGTGATACACTTTCCCATTCTCTCTCCCTTAATAACTGAGCAACAGGAGGGTTAGAGATGGCATCCATAGGTGCCGTTGCGTTCATAGTCGGGTTGGGGTCAAGCTCGGAGAACATTGACCTCATCGTCTTTACCGGTCCATCAGGGTGATGCCTTTCTATAAAGCCATTCTCGGGATATGACGGGGTTTGCAACGATGACTGGTGATCTGGGGCACTGGCGTCCCTGCTGAAGCTATTTCCCTTGAGTTCCTTCTGTGGAGTCGTCTCACTACCATTCTGATAGTTAGGATGCTGGTTAACCATCTTTGCGGTAAGTTGGCGCTGGTGATATCTGGTTCAAGTCCTGGACGCTCCCTTAGTCTCCCCGTCCCAACGAAATTTCGGGGCCTGATGATTTCGTTCAAGTGTCGGAAAGTCTGGAGTTTCGACCGTATCAAGGGGTTCTCAGGCGAGGATGAGCGCCCCTATCATGTAGACGTTGACTCTATCTTGTCGTCGTCTCGTTGGGTCTCGAAGTGAGGAGTGAGAAATTGCTGTTTATGATGCTCTTCCACACGCCTCCACACGCAAGAAGAATACCAGTGGCAAAGCTCAGCCCGCAGGCCGGGACGCTGGTGCCCCCAGTTCAATCTTTCGTTGGATTCCAGCAGCTATTCCAGCGGCAGCCGAGTCAGCTGCCGAGTCTGCTCTGGGCTATTATACATACGGTCTACGTTCGCTGCAATGGCCCCATTATTACGGGACTTGCGACTGTGCCTTCGACTTCTTGTCTGGGCATTCTGTGGAGAGAGCAATGGATGAGATGTACACCAAGATGGCCAGCTCGTTGCACCGTGAGACAAATGAAAGACATCGTTGCATGTCTCCCTCATACGACATCCAGGTTTTCAGAAGACTTCCGACTGCTGCAGCCGGGAAGCCTGACTCGAACGATTTGAGTTAATCGTATTCAACCCAGTTCGTTGTTGTTTCCCATGTTCCCAACCCCTACCAGTCCAACCCAACACGAGCCCAATTGAAGCCCTTTGAGCGCCAATGATGGCTTGCCACGAATTATACAGAACATTTCCCACAGGCGAAACTTGGCACCCCTGCAGCTTTCATTCCAGGGTACAGCAGGATACAAGTTGCTTCTTCTATTCAACCAAGTACAAAGAGAGCACAGTCTTCTTGTAGCGATCTAGAGTAACTCCAGACTCGCATTATATTACATGACATGTATCCGCTTGCGATAGAATCAAGTCAGATCACACCGGAACCCAAGGTCTCCCCTTCCGGCTTTCGATCAACGACCCAACAGCGCGCGCACTACTGATTATATCGCCAATTGATCAAATTTGCATCTGGTCAATCAATTTCATCAGGTTGTGTGCCTCAGTCTTGTAGTCGATCTCCGACGCTCGTCGAACACTGTATCGTATTCTCATTTGATCCTGTAGTCGCCAGTGAAATCATCAATGAGAATGCAGCGAATGACATTTCATGAAAGACGGGCTTACGTTGTAGCTATCCTGTTTTGCACTGCATTGTAAGACGAATGTCTTGCCTAATGCAGTCTGGAAAACGTGCGCTGCCTGTGCTTCATCGGCCTCTCGAAGTTCTACCACCTCGTTCGCCGTTTTGCCAACAACTGATTCCGCCGCTTCGTTGAATGCTGTAACCCAGATATGACCAGTATGATCCATAACACTGAGGTTCAGGATGTATCTGCAACAAGATGGCCACAGCGATCTTAGTAAAGTTCAGAATCGTTTTCAGGGACTCACTTACCGATGTAGAGGTTGCGGGTAAACAGCGTCACATTTCTCACATCTCCAGCCATCGCTTTCTTCTACGACCTTCTTGTTACAGGTGGGACAAGCAGGGTAACTGAATGACTCTTGCTTGATGAAACTGACGGTCGCCTTTGTGCTGAAGTATTCCTGCTTGTCTGACATCCCAATGTTCTCGTCCTTGATTTGGCCGATCGTCTTCATTTCTTCTGGTCGCACAGTTGTCACCGCTCCTGCTCCTGCTGCACCGGCATTGCTATGCGTGTGATAACTGACATTGTTGCCTTCCGCATCGTACCAACCTCGAAGAGAGTGAGCGTCAGGAATGTCAGGGTTTACCGTCATAGTACTCGAGCTGAACATCGATAGCGACCTGCCACCGAAATCCCCGACTTTGACACCCTTGAAGGCGATAATAGGAGACCCATCAGCTGTGAATGATTCAGCTTGTTTGCCCCACAGGGTACATCGAACGCTCCATTGCGATTGATCGACCAGGGTGATGTCTCGCTTGGAAAAGGGCCGCCCGTTCGATTTCGATGTGATTTGACCTAGTTCTCCAACATCCTTGACGACTGCCAATACATCACATGTCTGATCCTTCTCGACAGCAGAGAGTCCCTCGATGGAAACGAAGTTGTATTTGATTTGGGGAACACTTTCATCCTCGCACGGTTCAATCTCAGTGTTTTGATCAAACATGATTTCGTAATCGTTGTTGACGTTACTGAATTGCTTTTTGGCGATGTTGACCCTAGCTCGGGAGACGAAGTAAACTTTGCCTTCCTGTAAAGTTTCGTAAAAGTTGTCCACTGCCTCGTTGAAACCGGTAGCACGGATCTCTCCCGTCTCATCCATCAACGTCACATTAAACAATTTGCCTTCGCCACGCTGATTGGAGTAATGCCTGATGTCGGACTTGTGCGCCACTCGAGCTTTGATGGTCCACTTGTTCTGGTACGGGCTCAGGCCCTCGATGGGGTACAATGGCCCAGATGGCGCAGCGCCCCCCGCTCGGCCACCCTTACCCGAATTGGCGCCACCTCTCGTTGCTGTGGGAACTGCTGTTCTTGCGGATTGGATCTGGGGTGCGGCTTGTGGGGCTTGTTGCTGCTGCTGTTGGGGTTGAGGAGCTGGGTTCGGCTTCGTGTCGTTGGTTTCTGGTGCTCCGGCAGCCCTGTCATCGACATTCGTAGGAGTTCCGATACGTTCTGCAGGTCCAGGCGACGCAGTGGCACCGAGAATGATCAGCAGCCTATGCAATGGCGCATCCGGTCAAATGTGTCAGCGGGGATATCGACAAGAAATTGCAGCTTTCTCTCACCTCCTGCCTTGCACAACGTTGGTAGCATAACTAGTCAAAGTAATCAAGCCGTTCTTGGTAAGAGTGTTTGATTCGACGAGGTTGTTTAATTGTGTGCCCAGCATAGCCTGTAGATAGTGCTGGCCATCCGACATGATTAGTCTGCGAAGGCTTGGTATCAGTAAGCTGGAAATCGTCTATCAGCTATGTACCATTCTTGACGTACCTGTATCGATCCATAGAATTCGCTGCAGCCTGAATCTTCTTGATGTTGAGAATTTGAAGAGTAGGCTGCAAAGTCGAGGCATCAATCGGTGGATCAGCGAAAAAAACTGTTGCAACCGCATTCGGGGTGAGTTGGTCTGCCATTGTGTATGTCGAGCGAGATTAGTAAAGGAGAACGATGGGTGCAGTGTTCCGACGAATTGTGGAGAAATGCAACCTTGCGGATGCTTGGTCTTGACCACTTGAAGCATTTCACTTCACCATGGCAAACGGGAACTCCAACGCGTTGCTCCCACGCGGCACATGAAAGAACAGATGATTGATCACGCGTCGGCCGTGCGAGTCTGTGCGACCGACTGTTCAGCACTTCAGGTTGTGGTGGCAAATCCTTCTGTCAGTGATTTAGGCAAGGTGGTGGAGCCTTGCATGACATCTCGTTCCATAGATATGCTCAGAACCTCCCTCACCATATAAAGAATTCAAAAAGGGAGGGTAAGAGAGATTTCCTGGTAAGAAGCAAACTGCGACCGGCGAGGCGCACATACGATCCAACAGTCGGATTTGAACACTCTCTAGTCAAATGAAAACCGAGAAACTGGGAAACAACATTTCTATGTATACAACAGTCTTGTACCGAAATTCACTCAAAAAGGCACCTTTGCCCTGCCAAGAGTCTACCGCATCTCCGCCGCTGGCATATACATGCCAAGATCCCAATCTGCGGTTGGCCGATCGTGTTGAGCAGAGTAAGGTGTATCCACTCGTGGTGGGCTGGGACTTCCCGCACCTGGTCGAGGTTCAGACAGGTTAAGCGATAAGACTACCGCCGACCAAATCAAGAGGCAAAGGACAAGGAGCGACAGATTGATGACGAGGTCTGCCCTTCTTGCCCTCATCCCGCAAAACCGATCTGCACCTCCAGACTCATTGCGCATAATGGCTGATTCATCCATTAGTGGATAGTGCTGGAAGGGACTGTTAAAGAACATTCCGCCTGTACCCGTGGCAATAGGTACTACTCCTCCCTGGTGTCCATACCCCCAATACGACGGAGGCGTTGCCCGAAGGCTCCACGATTCACCCATATTTCCGTGGGCAGGAACGCCAGTCGCATCTCGGTATCCCGGCAACCTTTCCCATCTGGGATTGTAGCTTGGAGGTTTCGTTGCACTTTGAGGCGTTCCTGCGAGACTATCGGCAGGGACATCTTGCTCAATCGTGGCATACGATGGGATTGATGGATTCGCTGAGGCATCGCAAAGCAACGAGGTTCGCGAATTTGTTGAAGCAGGGGAGGCATAGTGTCTCAGGATTGCGTCGGAAATCTGAACAGGTTCAGAGACAGGAGGCCGGAATTGAGGGCGATAATCGCAGGCTATTGGGGCAGGGTGTTCCGAAGCAGCGTGGTCATGGCGATGGGTTTCCCTGTCACGCCATCGGGACGTGAAGAATGTCATTGGAGAACGAGTATGCTTGATGATGCCCGAAGGTAGCTGTTATCACGACATGTCTTCTTTCGGATGGGAAAAGAGAAGAGCGATGTCTGAAAATAGTTATACTATCAATCATATGAAAACGCACGCAGGAGTAAGAGTGTCAGATGTCGCTTAGCCCATTGCGCCTGTAAAGGAGCTGAGGGGAAGACAGAAGGGAAGACAGTGGTTCTTACAAGAAAGGATGTACACCGCGAGCACAAATTGTCCTTTCGTGTTTGGAGGTCGGCGAGCAGCTAACACTCGATGTCCCAACCCCAAGAGCTGACTGTGCTAGACGGATCCTATTGAGGGACGCGATCTTGCCTCAACGACTTGGTGCTGGGATGCCAAACGATGGTAGTATGCCGTAGGTTCGGAGTTTCCGCTACATGGTCCTCGTTATACATCCTACCAGCCATATATATCCTATCCCTCGTTAGTTGCACCTCCTCTCGACGCTGTCCAAGAAACAACCACCGTCACCTTCCCTCGCCTTCCATCGCACGCGCGATGTGTGATGATAGAAGGTGTCGGCGGTCGGCGCCGCGTATCATCCGCATAACTACGCGGAGTTTCACAGCTGATCAATTTGACGTATTCATGACACTTGGTCCTTAAGCAGAAGGAACTGCCTGAATAGAAAAAGGGAGTTGAATGCATATGGAAGATACAAGCCTATTTGACCAAGCCATACAACATCTATGTCGAATTGCGGGTCGTTGTTGATAATACAAATGCCGTTGAGATGAGATGTCTATAACGCGAGCAGCTTCGACGAAAAATGGTTCTTCCTTGAGCGTCTACCGTTTACGAACGGTCTTTCACGCCAAAGCCGCCTCGCTTCCTGGGCTCGAACTTCGGTGTTGAACTTCGTCCGAAAGATCGATCACCGCCACGACTGAATCCACCATCTCTACTGAAGCCAGAGTCTCGGTCTCTGCTGAAACCACTGTCTCTTTCTCCACCAAAGCCACTGTTCCTATCTCTGTTGAATCCGTTGTTTCTGTCTCGGCTGAACCCGCTTCCGCCTGACCGTCCACCAAAGCTGCTACCTCCACGACCCTTCTTCGGTTCTGATCGGATACCGAGCTTTTGAAGGAACGACGCGGAGACATAAGGCGCAGATTCCATACCACCAGCTTCCACCGCCCAGTTTTGTAAGCTTGCGACGATGTTCTTTGATGGAGTCTTTAGCAGAGTGTCTGCCTTGGCAGCGTAGTAACCCAACATGGAGATGAAAACTTCTTCTACCGCTTCAGGGTCCAATCCGACTTTCAAGTCATCAATCAGAGCGTCCATTTTGTGGTAGCGAGGCAAGTAGGGCTCCGATGCGTAGTTCGAAGATCGTCCTCGAGTTCCAAAGCGGTCCGTTCGTCGCACCACCTTTTTGACAGCAGACGTGACCGAATCGCCTTCGCCCAAACTCTCATCTCGAATCTTGGCAAGTTGCTCAAGCTGGGAGGTAGTCTCTTCGGTCGAAACTTCCTGAATCGGAACCTCGGCGAGAGAGGTAAGGAATTTAGCCTCCCACGGCAGGAGAACTAGATCACCCTGTCCACCGACGGAACCACCTCGACCTGTTCGTCCAACACGATGGATATACTGCTCTGCGGTGCTAGGGATGCCGACCTGGATAACTCTGGTGACTCCGGGGTAATCGACCCCACGAGCTGATACGTCGGAGGTAACAAGCACAGACGCTCCGCTGTTGTCCTGCCTGAATGCATCCGAAGCTCTGGATCGCCTCCTCTGCTCTAGCTTAGAGTGAATTTCGTAGACCTGAGTCTGTTCTCCGGCGGGAAGAGATTGTGACAGTTCCCGAATGAACGTGGCGTAAAGTTGGGTGAGTTTAGTAGTTGGAAGGAAAACTATCGACTTCGAGCTTCCGGCATTCCTCAGCTGGTCAGCCGCGAGAAGCTTCAAAACGTGAGGAAGCTGTTCCTTTGCAGAAGGCAACACAGTGTAGTATTGCGGAATGTGCTCGTGAACGTTGGACTCGTTTTCGGGAACACAGTCGATCACGAGATTTTCCTTGTCGAGGTATTTCCGCGCGATCTTTTTAATGGAAGGCGAGACAGTAGCGGAGAACAGGAATGTCTGTCGGTCTTTCGGCGTGTGGTCAACGATGTAATTCAAATCATCGGTGAATCCCATGTCCAACAAGGTGTCGGCTTCATCGAGAATCAGCTATGGATAACGCATTGTCAGCTTAGGAGCAGGGGCGAGCTATAAGCGAACTATATTACTCACAGTACCAGTTCTTGACATGGCGGCACGAATTTCAGGACCAAACTGTTCATCCTGCATTAAATCCTTTAGACGACCAGGTGTTGCGACTACGACATCCAGTCTTCCTCGCTTGAAAGAACCGATCTGTGCACGTCGGTTCTCTCCACCAACGAGCAGCCGGACCTCCATAAGCTTGTGCCATGTCAAGCATTTAATAGCTTCATTGGCGATCTGCGTAGCGAGTTCTCGAGTAGGGGAGATGACGAGCGCGCCGATTGTGTTTTTCGACAGTTCACCTATACATCGCGAAGGAAGAGCTCAGCCCAGGCAGAAGAGCAAGAAGAAACCCCTGATGAAACTTACGTCTTGTCAAGCCCTCTTTGCCACCAGAAATATCACCAAACTTCTCCAAAGCCGCCTTTTCGGCCTCCTCTTCCAAAAAGTGCAACCGCCTTTCGATGGCAGGGATCAAGAATGCCTACACGTCAAGCGTCAGTCTCTACTCCCGGTATACCCAATTAATTCGACGCGTGTGCGACGTACCACAGTCTTTCCTGTACCGGTCTTGGCCTTGACCAACAAATCCTTCTTCTGCGGAAGCGGCAAGTTTCTCTCTTCTTCCGACTTCTGGGCTTCAAATTCAGCCTTTGTCATTCCATGAGGTGGTCGTTCTTCGAATCCAACCAAGTCAGGCATGAGACTAAGCACTCGTTCCTGCACTTCGCTCATATATTCGAAGTTGAATGGTCGCTTGGTGAGAGCTTTTAACGAGTCGTGGTTAATCCTTCGCTTCAGTACTGAAAAAGGCAGATTAGGGCTAGGAGGAGCGGCAGGATCCTCGACAGGTAGTTCCGAGGCGTCGGTGGCGGTCTCCACGTCTGGCTTCGCAACATATTCCTCCCATGACGGTGTCTCATCGATTTGCGTACTGAGAGCCGCAGCTGAGGATGATGCTGACCTATGGATAGCACAAGCGTTGCCGATGCGGACCGATACGACAGCTTGCCTTGCGAATCGGGCTCTTAGTAGCGAGCGACTGATGGTTGAGGCGACGTTCCTGGCAATCAACATGCTGGTGTAAGGGATTTGATAGTAACGAAATCGATTCAGTTATTCCCTGCAACCCTAGCACCGGTTTCAGTTGTCATGTCATAAGTGGCGGTCAACTGAACGACGGTAACCACAGGACATAGGCGGCGAGTTTCCAAAATCCTGTTCACGTGATCGCGATCGAGCGAACACGGGGCCCGCGACATTTTAAGCTTGCAACTTGGCGAAGCAAAAACTGCTTGTTGTGTATGCGCAGGAATTCGGCGATTCTTGACACGTCATTTAGAGGAGATTGCTGCTGTCAGCTCTTTCGAGTGTGTAACATCAAGCCGAACCGCTGATAACCTAGAGGTCTTGGAAATCCTCTTCTAACCTAGAGGTCTTGGAAATCCTCTTCTACTATCCCATATACCTTGATGATACAGCTGCACAGCGGTGGATTCACCTGCAAGTCAATCAGCTATCCGACCCGAAATCAGCCGCGGTCGGCGCACCCGACTCTATCCTCCGACTCGATGCCGCGGAAGCAGAACAGATGCACGAAAAATAATTGGAAATCAGCGGGCGGAACTTGAGTGATACTGAGCTAGTCACTACCTTGGGCCGTGCATCAAAAGCGAAGACGTTTGATATACATACTTGGCTCCCCTCCTGCCACGTACAATTCCCTGAGACCGAGTGCTTGTCAGATACTTCTGGTGAGTTGGCGCAACCTTGAATTGTCCTAGACATGCCGCCCTTGCCACCGTACTGAATCTCGACTTGTTTGCAGTCAACCCCAATCGTCTCTATCTTCTTGTCCACCGCACATGCCAGCATTACTTCGAACTTTGATCCCTTCGATCTCCGTTGCATCTCGACGAACCCTCCTATCCACTCGAATTCGTCCCGCTCAAATCGCATTCACAGCTGCCAGGATGTCTTCCACTTCTATCCCCGTCCCGGAAGACTTTGTGAGTCAGACGCTCGGTGTCCGGAGCAAATGCTGTTCAAAGCTAATTTTATGGCTGTTGTTTCCGATAGAACAAGGTCCTCTACCAAACCTTGGCTGAGGCTGATCCCGATGTTGCCAAGATCATCGAAGATGAAACATGGCGACAGTTCTCTGGCTTGGAGTTGATCGCCTCCGAGGTAAGTCCCATGAACTCTGTCTTTTTTCCGACCTCTCGTTTACATCTTCCTCAATTTTCAGAACTTGACCTCTTTGGCTGTAATGGAAGCCAACGGCTCTATGCTGACCAACAAGTACTCTGAAGGTCTCCCCGGTGCCCGATACTACGGTGGTAACGAGCACATCGACATTCTGGAAAACTTGTGCCGAGACCGAGCCTTGAAGGCTTTCAACCTCGACCCCAAAGTTTGGGGTGTCAACGTTCAGCCTTACTCTGGTTCCACCGCCAACTTCGCTGCTTTTACCGCTTTGATCAACCCTCAGGATCGAATCATGGGTTTGGGCCTCCCCGACGGTGGTCACTTGACTCACGGTTACTACACCGCCAAGAAGAAGATCACCGCTTCTTCCATCTACTTCCAGTCTTTCCCATACCGGGTCACTCCCGGAACCGGCTTGATCGACTATGAACAGCTCACCACCAACGCCGGTCTGTACAAGCCGAGATTGATCGTTTGCGGTGCTTCCGCCTACCCCCGAGACTGGGATTACCAGCGATTGCGAAAGATTGCCGACACTAATGGTTCCTACCTCTTGAGCGACATGGCCCACATCTCCGGTTTGGTCGCTGCTGGTGAACAGAACTCGCCTTTCGAGTACTGTGATGTCGTTACTACCACCACTCACAAGACCCTGCGAGGTCCCCGAGCTGGTTTGATCTTCTTCCGAAAGGACAAGGAGTCTGACATCGAACAGCGAGTGAACCAGGCTGTCTTCCCTGCTTGCCAAGGTGGACCCCACAACAACGTAAGTTTTGACTTTGTCTTCGCCGTTTTCTATTGCTTATCTATCGACTTGTTGTGCCCAGACCATTGCGGGTATTGCTGTCGCACTCAAGCAAGCCGCCGACCCCGCCTTCAAGGCTTACGCTAAGCAGGTGATTGCCAACGCCCGAACCATCGCTAAGGTGTTGTCCGGTCACGACTACAAGCTCCAGACCGATGGTACCGACAACCACTTGGTTCTCTGGGACTTGCGACCCCTGGGCCTGACCGGTTCCAAGATCGAAAAGATCTGTGATGAAGCTCACATTACCGTCAACAAGAACGCCGTCTCCGGTGACACCTCTGCTCAGGTTCCCGGTGGTGTTCGAGTCGGCCTCGCAGCCTTGACTTCGCGATCCATGAAGGAAGCTGAGATGGAGACTGTAGCCGCTTTCCTGCATCGAGCCGTCCAGATCGCTTTGACTGCCCAGAAGGAAGCCGGTGACAAACTTCTTAAGAACTTCGTCTCCGCTTACAACAACAAGGACAACGAGTCCGCCAAGCTGCTCGAGCAGCTGAAGAAGGATGTCATTGAGTTCTCCACTCAATTCCCTCTTCCCGGTGTCCCCGACACTGTAAGTCTGCTGCCCCGCACGCACCGCCCAACTTTGTATTGAACGTTTTTTTTCCTTTTCAGTCCTCCATCAAGCGACCTGCTGGTTACTAAACCCTCAGCTCTCGTCAGTTCATAAATATCCAATCTAATCATCAATTCACTTAAAAAGCATGACAGCATGCTACAGCCCATGCAAGGCTTTATATCAAATAGATTGCGCCTGCTGTAGTCTATGTTCTGTATTTGTACCAATCTTCAACAGTTGAATTGGATGTATGGCATGTTCAACCACGAAAACACAATCTTAGCTACTAAATATATAAAGTAGCTCGCTCATCACTTATAAGGCTAATAATCGTTCACCACTCGCTGTTTCATGGAAGAGTTGACCTGTGAGAGGCTAAAAAGATCCGGCGAGGTGTAACCCCTAGATTGTGACATATGCCAAAGAGTGCGAAAGAATCTCAACAGACCATCGCCCAAAGATTTTCCATGCTTTGAAACCCGAGGTCATGTGAACTATCGCAGCTACTATCGCCAATGATTTCACGATGTCGGATTCGGCAATCTCCGTCTCTTGGGCCTCGGAATAGCTTTCGGAAGCGTACGCTTTCTTGCAACATGTCGGTCGATGAGCAGAAAGAGAAGGTGCATGTTGCCAGCAAATGTTCTTGGCGGAGGGATAGGGCGCCCTCAAACAGTATATAGTGGCATGCAGCTTGACATGTCAATCCGATCTGCATGAATATCCTCTTCCGGAGCGTTCATCTTAGGCATTCCCAGCAGTCGAAGTGCAATTATCACCAACAGAATGTCGAGTATCGAGAAATCCCATCTAGTCGTTATTGGTGCGGGTAAGTAGTCTCCCCATATTCCTCCCCCGACATCGTCTGACCCTTTACGTACCCTCGTTTTGACCGTTTCACAGGAGTCATCGGGCTGACTACTGCTCTCCTCGCTCTGGAAAGCGGAAAATACGATGTAACTATTGTTGCGAGAGATCTGCCAGGGGATAAGAAGTGTATAGGCTTTACTTCTCCTTGGGCTGGAGGTATGTCGCAGACTGTAATGGTCGATGTAAAGATGATAAGCTGATAGTTCGTCCCGCTACAGCGCACCACGTCAGTAATGCGGGAAAAGATAAACGTCTTCTAGGTGCGGTAGCCTCTTGATCAGAATCTCTCAGTGGAGTTGGCTAATGGTCTCTTCGTATTTCAATAGCTATGGACATGGAATCGTTGCCGAGGATGCTTTCAATGTCGAACAACAAGACCGGCAAATGGGAAGGTTGCTTTATGCCAATCAGTCAGACGGAATACTTTGTCGAGGAAAAGACAGCAGAAGAAGAATGCCTCACCCAAATGCCAAATGCACGTCTGTTCACTGCTTGCATTACCATTTGCGACTGATATACGAGAACTTTGTTCTGTCCTCCCCTCTTTAAAATATGATTTGCTTCTTGCAATTGGACAATGCTTCAGTTCCGATACATTACCAAAGCGGAGCTGCCGGCGGGAATCAGCCAGGGATGCATGTTCGACAGTGAGTGGATCGCTACATTATAGCGAGACCAAAACAGAACACGTTCTCTACCTTCGCCAGCCGTCACGATCGATACCAGCAAATATCTTCCCTGCCTTGTGGCCGAAGTCCGTCGATTAGGTGGCAATTTGATCAGATACAACTTGACACATGTCAGTCAACTCCAGCCACCGATCGTACCGCGCGAAGCAGATGCGATAGTCGTTGCTGCCGGTCTAGGCGCAAGACACTTGGGAGGAGTCGAGGACCACAACTGTTATCCCATTAGAGGGCAGGTCGTGCTTGTGAAAGCTCCCTGGTATAAGCGCGGAGTGACTAAAAGCTCCAAGACAGGAGACTGGACTTGTACGTAGAGCAGGTGCTGTTGTCCGGCGAAGAAGGTTCTGACAAATCTTATTATGACACAGATACCATCCCTCGTGCAAGTGGAGATGTTATTCTCGGAGGATTCAAGACAGACAACGACTGGACTGCACACGCCATTGCTTCGCAAACCACGGACATTCTCGAGCGCTGTATCGCGATGGCCCCCGACCTTGTCCCAGTCTCATCATGCAAGAACCGTGATCCTCAAGTCCTGGTGAAAGAGCTGAGAAAATTGATCATCGAGGAAGGAGCTGGCTTGAGACCAGCCAGGAAAGGTGGCGTGAGAATTGAGAGTGAAGACCTTCTTGTTGGAAATGGAAAGAAGGTAATCCCACTCATACATCATTATGGGTAAGTATGACTCGAGCATATCCTCTCATACGTAGACAATGATCATTGATGCTTCTTTCGAATACGCATAGACATTCGGGAGCGGGCTATCAGGCGAGTTTCGGAAGTGCGAGACTTTGCATGGAAGAAGTGGCAAAGTGTATATCGTCGAAGAACGCAAAACGACAAGCTACAAAGCGACGAGCCAAGTTGTAAGGGGGTGTCGTTGTCTGTCCTAAGATCGCTCAGTACTGTTGTGGTGTTATATATTCGTCCGTAAATCATGGCTCGGAAACACTTTACCTGGCTGACGTTTCCGGCATGGTTAGGCGACTTGCAACTAATGGAAGATAATAGTCTTCATAGGGCACTGCTGCGTGCGGATCGTGTCGAGTAGGTAGAGATGAAGCGAGTGAGGTCCCGCTATTATATGTGTCGCACGGAGATCGGGAGCGTCGTTGAAAATGATATTTGCTTGCGATGCTGCCTCCCCATAACGCAAGAAAAAGGTTCAAATGTTACTATGCATAGTTGGCATTCTTCTGCGTTGTTGAGTCCCTCAACAA
The DNA here is from genome assembly GCA_030039265.1 of Naganishia cerealis. Taxonomy (NCBI): domain Eukaryota; kingdom Fungi; phylum Basidiomycota; class Tremellomycetes; order Filobasidiales; family Filobasidiaceae; genus Naganishia; species Naganishia cerealis. The sequence continues at coordinate 70,379 of JASBWR010000122.1, read as the reverse complement.
ACAACAACACCGTGATTTACGAGAGTATATAAGGTATGCGACGCAAGCTGACTCGACCGGTCGCTTATGCTTCCATCTGTGCCATATAATCTGGCTAGCTGGCACCCTGAGGGCAGTCAGGTGTTGAGTGACCTAAGTCTGAGAAATAGAAAGAAAGAAAGAAAGAAAGAAAGAAAGAAGGAAAAGAAAGAGGAAAAGATAGATGAACATAGCAGGCGCCGGCAGCAAAAGAAGTTTGTTGAATCTTGGCATTTTTTTAACCAATATTCAAAATCTTCTGTTGTTTTGTGTACCCTTTGTGGTGGCTTTTTGCCAGGTTTTTATTTGGCGCCCTCCTTCCCAGCCATTTTATTGAAGGCCACCGTCGAACCCTGAATTGCTCGGGGTGCTAAATGTCCTGTTGGTACGTGTAAAGGTGCTAAAGTCATTGCGGGTAGACCCCTCCGCTTTGGGGGCCCTTTACCACTCGTCTGGTTGTCCACAGCATAACCGGTTGCACCATTACTTCACCTTGGACAAAGTTGACCCCATCTTACGGTTTCGTACGGCATTTTCCATCGGCGCCCGGCCCAGAGCTTATGGTGCTCGGTCGCCGCCGGGTCACGCGGCGCTCCCATCTCCGCGTAAACGTCATCCCTCACAAGTTGCAAGTACTTGTCTATCTCCAGCTACCGCTGGGTCGCCTCACTATAAACTGCCCTTACGAATCTACAACAAATTAAACATGCAGGCTATTCGGCTGTCTAAGAAGTATCCTCAGTTCCAACAGGAAGAGATTTTCGATCTCATTAATAAATTCAAGTACGTAGTTCTGTGCTGTGTTGTCAGTTCAGCAACTAACACACCCTCATCGCTGCAGGCAGATCGATGTAGAAGACAAGGGCTCGCTCGATAAGGCCACCGTTATCCATGCTATCGAGCAATCCGGTCACGCGAGCTATGATCAAGCTCGAGAAGCCCTGAAGTCCACCTCGATCGATGCTAGTGGAAAGGTAGAAATCGAAGATTGGGTCCAGCTTCATAGTCTGCTGAAGCAGGGAGTGGACAGCGTTGAAGCAAAGAAAGGCAAAGTAACCGTGAAGGGGACTGCTGGAACAAATGCGCAACATACCATTAACGAGGACGAGAGGAGGTCATTCACGGAGCATATCAATGCTGTGAGTCGCTCGACCTCAAATTCTTCGCTGAAAACGTGCTTCTAAGACGATTGCATTTTGATTCAAGGTTCTGGCGGGAGATAAGGATGTCGATCATGCTCTGCCCATTCCTACCGATACCATGCAATTGTTTGACGAATGCAGAGGTAAGCGCGGTTTAACGCGAGTTTGAGGGTTGTGACTAACAAAGCTTTCATAGATGGTCTCATTCTCTGTAAATTGATCAACGATTCGGTACCGGATACTATCGATGAACGAGTATTAAACAAGCCATCCGTTAACAAGGCAACACGAAGTGTGAAACCCCTGAATGCGTTCCAAATTACCGAGAACAACAACATTGTTATTACCTCTGCAAAGGGTATCGGCTGTTCCGTTGTCAACATTGGTTCTTCTGATATCTCTGAAGGTCGAGAGCACTTGATTCTCGGCCTGATTTGGCAGATCATTAGACGAGGTCTCTTGTCGAAGATCGATATCAAAATTCATCCCGAATTGTATAGGTTGCTGGAAGATGGAGAGACATTGGAGGAATTCCTAAGACTGCCACCTGATCAAATCTTGCTGCGATGGTTCAACTACCACTTGAAAGCGGCCAAATGGCATCGAAAGTAAGTCGTACATGATTCTGCGATAGACCGCTTGTTTATAGTATCTCGTCTTTATCCTATGCGAAGGGTCACAAATTTCTCGAAGGATGTTTCGGATGGTGAAAACTACACTGTTCTCCTAAATCACCTAAAGCCTGATCAATGTTCCAAGGCTCCATTGCAGACAACCGATCTCCATCAAAGAGCCGAGCAGGTACGTCAAATTCAATCCCGCGTACATTGACCTAGCCTCTAACTTCCACCCAACACAAGGTCCTGCAAAATGCCGACAAGATCGGATGTCGACGATTCTTGACCGCGAATTCCCTGGTTGCCGGTAACCCCAAGTTGAACCTGGCCTTTGTAGCCCATCTGTTCAACACGCATCCTGGCCTAGACCCGCTTGATGAAGCCGAGGCCCCTCCCGAGATTGAGGACTTTGATGCTGAAGGAGAAAGGGAAGCAAGAGTGTTCACTCTATGGCTGAATAGTTTGGACGTTGAACCAGGAGTCTACAACTTGTTCGAAGACTTGAAGGTAAATATTGAAAAGCAGTCCCTTCGTATAAATTTGACTGAACTTCGGCTTGTTTCCAGGACGGATACATCCTGCTCCAAGGCTTCGACAAGGTCATTCCAGGTTCGGTCATCTGGCGACGGGTATCCAAGCCCAAGGAAGGACAAGAATTATCCCGATTCAAGGCCGTTGAGAACACGAACTACGCTGTAGACCTTGCAACGTCCAACAAGATGCACATGGTTGGAATCCAAGGTTCAGATATCGTAGATGGAACCAAAACTTTGGTCCTCGGCTTGGTTTGGCAGTTGATGAGGTAAGAGATTTCCTTGCTAAGTTAAGTGCCTGGTAGACCAATTTTTTTGCCCAATCACGAATGTTAGGTTGAGCATCAGTCAAACACTTGCATCACTATCTAAAGACGGTCGAGGGGTATCAGACATTGAAATGGTAAAATGGGCCAATGAGATTGTCAAAAAGGGAGGAAAGACGTCAACTATGAGGTCGTTCAAGGACTCTTCCTTGAGCACCGGTATCTTCTTCCTGGATCTTTTGAATGGTATCAAGCCGGGATACGTCGATTACTCGCTCGTTACGCCTGGGCGCGATGCAGAAGAGAAGAAGCAGAATGGTAGGTCTTCCGAGACAAGCAATGAAGGTCGGAACTGACTGTGTCCGTTTTGTTTCTACCAGCGAAATTGGCCATTTCTATTGCTAGGAAATTGAACGCACTCATCTTCCTTGTGCCAGAAGGTGAGTACTCTCAGTCGATCTATTTTTGAAGCTCATCTCATTATCGCATTCACGTTTTTCAGACATTGTTGACGTGCGGCCGCGATTGGTAAGTGGCTCGTCCATTTTTCGTGTTACAATGTTACTGATGTTCTGTCTCATCGCGGCAATTCTCCAAAAAATAGATGTTGACCTTTGTCGGGTCTTTGATGGCTATCGCTCAATGAACGAATGTATAAGCATTATATCCAGGATATAGGAAATCGAAGTATTACTTTCTAGAATTGCTCTTTGGTGCCAATACTGCTTGCGCTCTATGACGATCGCGTAGCGCATAAGATCTTCTCCTCGTCAAGCCCCTTTTGGAACACACTACAGAATGCCTGAGATTGCAAGGAAGCCTATGTCACTATATCATGTTTGTTATTCGTCTGTGTTTGCATTCTCTTCTTCTTCTGTTGTAACGCCCGAATCGTCATCGGTCTCCTTTTTTCCTCGGCCATCTCGTGCCTTCGAATACAAATTACTTAGACACAGAAAGAATTCCAAGGATCGAGAGGAGCTTACTTGAATACTCCTCACTTGTCTCTTGCCTGCAGCTCGTTGTCTTGGCTGTATTACCTCCGGCTCACTGTCCGTGCCTTCCAGGCTCTCATGATCATCCTCAGATCGCTTTCGCCGTTTGTGTTTCCTGAAAAGATCAAGAATTTGCATCAGCCGAGCTATACAGAGACCGCAGCTGGAAACGTATAGACTGACGGTTTGCCGTCAACATTCGCTTTTCTCTTCTGAGGCAAAAGTTTCTTATCGGACTTTGCTTTCTGATGTATAAAGGGCACACTTTAGCCGTCGTATTTCATTTCAACTGCAAAGTCTGCGCACTTGTACTCGAGGCTTCCTAGGAGCAGGCTTTCTTGAAGATTCGAAGAGCCATGATTCATAATCTTCCGGCAGATAAGTTGTTCGCGCGATCTATACGGATTGCAAGGTCAACGTCAATTAAGAAACATTGTGCGTGGAGATGATGCGCGTAAGACCTACTTCGCGCTGTCGCTCGATATCAATTGAGGCAAACAAGCCAGAGGGAAGGTGTTGTTTCCCTCCATATGTGCCCGCCGGCCAACCTTCGACCTTTCGCTTATGTTGAATGATAGCCTGGGCGAGATCGCTAATTTTGTACAAACGCTGGTAAAGGCAAAGATGGATGCTCAGCGATCGCACGCTAATCAAGCTATACACAAGTAGACATACGTCACCCGGGTAAGCAACATCCGCGACGGTTTTCAGACGGGACGCCATGTAATGCAGATACGCGATATTGTTCGCGGTTGCCACGACATCGACATAAAGGAGAATATATCTAGGGGATTGCAAAGTCAGCAGTCTGCTCCCACTTGTATCTGAGATCAGCGCGTACGCAGCGGCATGTATCCAGTCTTCATGTTCTGAAGGAGCGTCCTCGCTAGTAAGGAAATCCGGGTGATGAGATATTAGGGAAAGCAGTCGGACAAACGGTCGCTCCATTCGTTCCATTCTTGCTTCTGCAGCAGTAATGAAGTATCAAGGTAAGCGTACGACAACAGTACACGCCGAAGTCGCTTACTATCGTCCAAGCCATGTAGAAGATCCATCGCAAGGCGACGGCCCTTCAGATAGCGAAAACATGTTGGTTAACCACTTCAAGTCGAGAATCGAAGCAAAGCACATTTCAAGCTCACCAATTCTTGTAATTCCTCATCGAGATCATGGGCAGAGAGAAATGGTAACATGTTCCATCTGGCCGAATTTCGCCTGCGGATGAGGTGTTTGCGTAGTTTCATCAAGAATGCTTCCCGCACTTGGAAGTATAGATCCTGACAGCCCGAGCTTTAGCAAGTATTCACTTCTCTACATAAGAGAAAGGACTTACCCGAACCACATAAGCGACATTCTCAAAGGCAGAATTATTTACTATCTTCTCGTTATCCGCTGATATGGTCAACTTTAGCAATCCAGAAGCTGCTGCTAGCCGTAAATGTCCGCGAAGACAACCGCTGGAATAGGCAGGATGTCAGATTTTGTTTTCTATGTCGAAAAGGCGAGAATGTTCACGCACCGTTCTTGTAGCTGTGAAGAGAGATATCCATCATGTTCCATTACTGAGCATAAGCGTTTCACATGGGACTGAACCTCAACGTTCGCGGATCTGCCTTCAGGATAATATAGGGTCCGATTAACCAGCACCTTGAGTGCTAAGATTTTGGCCCGATCTAAAGCGGATAGCTCGTCGAAATCGACCCATGGTTCATCCTCTTCCTCCTCCTAATGCTCTCTTCAGTTACCATGCTATACCAGGGACAGAATGTTGAAATACTTACAGCTTGACTGATTGAAAATCTGCCATTGTCCTTCGGGAGCAACTTCTCGGTAATGGCGTTCTCTACCAACGACCAGTGCTCATCCAGCATCAACGAGGCTGAGCGACCTAATTCGGCAACCGCTGCCATGCAAGCAGGGTAGTTTTCCGAATCATGGGACGCGAATGTCTCTAAAACGTTCTGCCGTAAAGCGTTGATCACATAGATAAATGCATTGTAGCTTATACAATAACCCTTGTAAGTACTCACTTGGATGACTCCCTCACAGGCGTCTGTCTGTCTAGTTTGGCCGAGAAGTCGCGCAGCGTATTTCGCAAGATTGATATTATCGCCGGTGCACATTTTGGTAGCACGGTCGACGGTTTTACTGACAAAGGCGTGCCTGTCAACATTACAAGCATCCAATATGGTCAACGAGAAACATACCTATCCAGTTTCACAGACGAATCTCCGAAACTAGCCTGGGCTAAACACTGCATACCAGCTTCAACAGACAAAATGTTCACTTTATCCGATAACGCTTTTTGCAATTCCGCGATGTGTGTCCGAAGAATCGAAGGACGATGTTTCGAGACATAGCGCAGAAGTTTGACTGCCTTTAGTCCAACCGTATCCGTTCCCGCAGTCTTTTGCAGAAGGGTTGGTATTGATGAGCGATTGATGATCCAAATGCTTGCACGTCTGCAAACAAGGGTAAAGGTGTGGAGAACTTCTGGTTGCTGTTGCGATATTCTCTTCAAAAGCTCGTTCTGTATAGGTCCAATTGGTCAGAGAGAAAAATTCTGTAACTCTAAGTGATCTGGGGCGTACCTTGGCCTTGAATATATCGTGTATACCGGAATCGAGCTTTACCAGACTTTCGAAATACTGGTATGAGCGTTTTTCATTTGCTTTTGCGAATTCTTTCAAATCCCTTTCAACGTCCATGGGATTAGTAAAGCCCTGTGCTAATAGTGCGTAAGAAAGCGCGTTAGACTACAGAGAAGATTGTAACTAACGAGCCTCACTTACACAAGTACTGGCATATCTGGTCCAGCATCAATGTTATCTCCTTTTCACGTTCATCCATCACACCTCCCTTTAGCCGCACAGATTTGTAAGCTTGCTCCCCCGAGACTTATGCATAATACGACACCTACATTGTACTGCATGGCAGCGCGCAGATATACCTCCCAAGGCGTTATGCCACTGCATGAAACGGAACGCTTCAGAAACAAGTCCCAGCAAATAATAGGAAGCCAGTCACTCACGGTTCGGACAAATTGGACAAACTCAAGAAGCTAGTGAATGCTTTGTTGTCGTCGCAAGGCGATACCTCTAGTAGCCGCTCCGTCCAAGCTGTCTCGTCCACGATCTTGGGATCAGGTAGAGGTAAGAGGTATTCTGCTGTAATCTCCTCGATGATTTGCCTGTACTTTGTTTGCTTAGTATTTGTAGACGATTGCCCCCCTTCTAGTGAAACTCACCTGGTAGCGAGTGTCTCATTTTCGCAGTAGGAGCTGAACATCCTGTCAGGAATCCAAGCGAACTGTGCAACTGCCACTGCATCTTTTGCATAACTGTCCAGATGCATCAATTAGAACAGCAAGACATAAGGTCCATTGATGCGGCTGGCTTACATCTGAGGATACGCCAAGTCATACAGTCTACCTAGAGTCCTATACGCTTCTTCGGAGACCGATGGCTACAGCAACGCGACAGTGTTAGTGAGATAGGAATAAATCAAAAGCACGCTACTTACCTTGCGATCCAACATGCGTTCCCCGACAGCTCTCATTGTGGCTACTGTAATGTGATGAGCTGCAGTTTCGTAATCTAGAGAGCCTATGACCTTGCAAACTGTAGACCGAACTCTTTCATCGACGTCCGTCAACTTTTCGGCAAGAGCAGCTAGAAAAGGGCAACGTAAATGTTACTCGAATGATTGCTGTAGGCTCCGACAACAGTCTTACGTTCGAGTTCCCGACGCAATTCTGGATGGTTGGCGAGGGGATCTTTCGTTCCAGTAACCCAGGCAATCCGAACAGCAACTGCCTTGTCCGTTCTTCTTTTGAGCCACGCTTCCCACGTGGAACGATAAATCGTATGTGATACCGTTGAACCCACACCCAAGTTGTATTTTCCTGCCAAGCCAAAGATAGTGGACAATGTATTGGTACTAAGGACTCGTACTTGAACGTTATCGTGTTGCAATGTTTCTTCCAATTGGGGGAAGACCTGGAGTAGGACTTTAGAACAGTGTTCGAATAAAAGTACGATCTGGCTGTGGGCTTCCTGGAGACTGGCGACGTCTTCTTCATCCATCGAACGCGCATGCTCGTTGTAAATATCGACCATGTGCTAGACGAAGGGCGAGGTTATTGTACTGCGGAGGAAATCGTCGCTTTACCACTTACCATTTGCAGCGGTCTGTGGAACGATTGAGCGGCTTCCGTCAATACGCCTGTGGCAAGTGTGAATGCTGGTTGCTCGGGATGCTAGTCAAAGCACGGTCGTCAGACTCGTTTCTTTTCCCGTTATTGTTGAAATGCTCACGTCTTTGTACGCCTTCACTTGGCCTAGTATGTAATCTAGAACCCCATCCGGCAATGTTGTACTCTCTTCGACCAAAGACACGACAATGTCCTGCAGAAACCGCAGTAGCGTCTTGCTAATGTCGGGTCTGCAAAGGATTCATTAATCTTGACTGTCATGTCCCGTACTGACCAAAACAACTCACCTGGCAATACTGAACATTCCTTGAATATATTCCAGTAATAGGCCGTCAGAGTCCTCAAGATCCGGGATCAGGCACACACTCTTGATTGTCGCCAGACTTTCCACGACATAATAGTATTCCGTATAGTACGGGATATCCGTCATTCTATTACCACTGGAGCCACTCTTGTTCTTGCCTTTACTCGCACCAAACGCGGATTGACTTTGTTTCAAGTTTTGGGTGAGTTGACGGAGGACAAATTGGAATATATCCTGCAGGGACGCGAGACTGCAGTCAGTATAGTGTTCAAAAAGGTCCTCCAAGGCGCTTACTTTGATTTGTGCGTCGCTGTATGGCGCATCCGGAGCGAATAGCCTCAGGACGTCCACTAAACAACATGCTACGTATGCCTTGACACCCTTGCTATGATACCGTTCCGGAAAGCTTCAACAATTCCAGCTTTCGAGATGTACATTGGAAAAGACTTACTCTCTATGTAGGAGCAGCGTACTGTTGATTAGCTCCTTGCTAACTGCATTCAGCGACTTCAAGTCGGTCACATCTTGTTCCAAGTTCTTCAACTTTTCATGTAAATCCTGTAGTGGTCAGAGATATTCACAGTCAGGAGAAAATCCCAGAATCGGAATATCGTGCTTTCTGTCATGGCAGTGCGACTCACCTTGAGCTTCTTGTGAAGAGCGTCGATACTGGTAGTTCTGTTATTCTGGACCAGCTTTTCCGGAAATACCAGTTTTTCCAGTTGCTGGACGGCCATAATGCGTCTCTCGATATCAAAGGCAAACCTTGTGCTGTTCCCTCGATACTTGTGCTCGACCTTGCGCTCCTCGGTGAGCCGATCAAGAGCAGGTACGAAAGAGGAGATGCGGTGATAGATCATCGGCACATTGAGAGGAGGGAGAACGCGTCTCGCATCATTCGCGTTGAGCGGATGCAAAACGAGGTGAGTGCTTCTGATGACTAATATCGAAGACTGGTGTGGTGAAAGCAGTGGTGAGTCGATGAGCTTGGTATTGTAGCTCCTATTTTCAACCCTGGAATATCCCTCTTCGTGGCATTCATCACAAGGTAGCGGAAGGGGGTCAAGTTCCCAAAAGCGAGATGGAACCGGCAGAAGATCTGACACTTCACCACCGATGGATCGAGGACGTATCCACCGGGAAGTTTTCGGCTTCAAGCGTCATCTCCGAGTGTCCCCCTGATGAGGGAGTTTCGTGGTTGCCAATCGATCCCGTCAAGAAGTATAGTCTCATCTTCGTTATCGATAGGACCTACAAACGGGTAAAATACGGCGCACCTTCATCAAAATTCAGCCACACTGATTGCATATCGGGGCTGCAATAGGTACTGCTTGGCTTGAAAAAGCGAGGTCTAGGAAAAGATTTGTGAGCTGGATCGAAAAAACACCCAATGCAGAACAACACCTAACTTGGAATATCTCTGCAGATGGAATGGATTCGGTGGCAAGCCTGAAGGAACCGAAACTATGGCGGAGTGCGCAGCTCGGGAACTCGAGGTAAGTCATCGGGAGTTCTCATTCTCGACCAGACGGAGGTCGTTTTTTAGCGATTGCGGACATTCTCAGGTTGCTCGCTAATACAACCATTCCTCAGGAGGAGTCTGGACTGAGTAAGGCAGCATTGACGTTCAAAGGCCAGTTCGTGATCGCGGACAGCGCTGCCTTTTTAAGGGAAGGTTCAGCTACGTCACTGGTGATACACATTTTTGTCTGTACTTCGTGGACAGGGGAACCTATCGAGTAAGTATCATCGGGAGTTTTTGGCCTTTCTGTCACTAGACACTGTACAAGGCCGCTGGAAGATGCTGACTGATGTCTGGATGTAGAACCGAAGAGATGAAGCCGCGCTGGTTTCGGCTGCCTTCACTTGACCCTGATGAGGAGAAGAACGATCTCGATCATATTCCGTTCGACCGTATTTGGCCCGAGCAACGTTTGTTTCTATCAAAACTCCTTCTTCTACAGCGGGATGAATACATGTACGGTCGAGTGGATTATCATACGGAATTGCATCTACCGCAATCGCAAAGTGCCCACGAAAATGATCTCGTTGTACATACAAATCACGGCAAGCATTCTCTGCGGTCCTGGCGGTTTGTGCGCACCAACGAAAGATGGCAAAACTGAACTCACTTCCTCCATGAAGATGATGACAATGTGCATGTGCTTCAAATACAAAGCCCAGCTTTGCTGATTGACTGATTTACAGATTTGTTACACTAGGACAACAGGCCTACGTGAGGTGCAATGCAATAATTATATATTTGGATTAAGGGTATTAGCCTGCATTAGTCATTTGTGGACGCAGACCAGTCAATGCGCGGCGATCTAGGGATATTCCCATTTCCATCTCCCCGGTCATTGTAGGATGCTGAAGGTGTCAATGTGTCGGAATCGGAAACCACCTTGCCTCCAAATAGACCAATATCTTTTGCGGTCACATCGGCATCTGATCCATCACAACTGCCTTCTGTTCCGGCGTAGTCCGTTTCCAGTTCTTCGTCTTGATCTTCCATAGGCAAGAAGATTATTAGTCATCGACCGCGTTGCACGCACAGAAAAGCAGACTCACTGTCAAGTTCACGATTGCCCATTCCCAGCATGTGCTCAGAAGTCTCGGCGTAAATCCTGCTGTTTCTATTCCTGGGCGGGTCGTCGCTAGCAAGCTGTTGTACCGAAGTTTGGTCGTCCCGAGAGGTTTGCGCAACATTTTGGCTGGATTGAGATGGCAGAGAGTTCTGGGTGTATCCTGACATTTCTTCTCCATCAAAGATAGCTTTGAAGTGCATAAGGAACGAAGAAAGAGTTCCCCATTGACGCCTAAAGCAATAAAAGGATTAACATATATAATGGAAGGCACGGAACGCGAGAATAATCACCAATGGTGGGAGCCAGGATGATTGCTACATTCTTCAAGGTCATCTTGTTCTCTTCTGCGTGTTGAATGATGAGGATGAGATGGCTGCAAAGAGCACGTAGCAGACTGTAGTTCTCTACAGGAAGAAGGCTGACCAGCCTACTGAGTTCCTGTATACGTTGACGGTCATCGACAAGGTCTAAAGCGCAAAACTTTGAGTAAGCAATAACCACCCGAGAACATTGGCAAGGTGCATACCCATTGTTTGCACAAATGCCGTTTGTTGCTCGTCCAAGACGCTGATAGGCAAATCTCTGAAGTACCATTTGAGCAAACCAGCTATCGCGTGGATATCCCAGTGCTCGTCGTTGGCCAGGAGATCAACATCGCCCTCTACGGAAAGTGAACCCATAATTGATTAGTGCTAAAATGGGTATCAATCACCGAATTATGTAGTCACCAGTATTGAAGCGCTCTTTCAAACGATTCATGACGGAATGACTTCCACCGATCCTGTAGATGCCTTCTTCCTTCTCGGCATGATGAGCCTCAAGATATTTGATGCACCGGAAAACGGGAGTGGGGAGATTGGCAATAGATTTGACCAGCAAAGCTTGTTGTAATGGTACGCCAAAGACCTGTGTCAACGTCGATGATGAGGCTGACGAGACTAAGATCATAAAAAAATCAGTTTAGGACAGTGTGCGATGTGTCAAGGGCGGTCAGAACCTACCTTTGCCTCCAAAGCCCCATAGACGGATAGATTTTGCCTTGCGTTCCCTCTCATTAGGCTCCTTGCCAAATTTGAAGCCAGCTGGTAAAAGTGTACCGTTGGAAGGGCCAGAGATCATATCCCGTGTGATGCGACCGGCAGCTTCAGCTTCACCGCTTCGACCTGATGCGGCGCTGTTAATTTTGCTGAGGGGGGCATGTAGCGGTTCCTTTTCCTGCGTCAACGCTTGATACCGTAAGGGCATAGCGCTTTGACGTTTCATCTTCCTTGGCGAGACTCCAGCGAGTTGTGTAGGGGCTGAGCCTTTGATCGCAGGGCCTGATTGTCTGGAACGGTCTTCGATACCTCTGATGATCTGTTCGTCCATGGCAGTGGGCAACGACCTGGAAAGTTCATTGTTACCTGGAGCTGAAAAGAAGCTGTTCTCTGCAGAGTAGGTTCGCGGGTTTGGAGGAATTGCCTGAAATCCGCTAGTACTGACGTCGAGAGCACTCTGCCATCCTTGTTGTTTTTGTACTTCGGCGTCTAACTTCTTCACTTCGTTCGCCAGACTCGAACTGGTCGATTTTCGATGCAGCGGCGGAACAGCGTTGATATCGGGTGCTGAGGAAACACTAGGGCTAGCAAGCGGTTCCGTTTGCTTGTTCGATGCGAGCAGCAACACAGCAACCCACGCGTCTCTCTCATCATCGCTCTCGGCACATAGGACGTGCTTTAGACCCGCAGATGCACCAGGTCGCTTTAGCTCAATAATCAAGAGGGCATGTCGATAAGCCTTGTCATCTTGAGGACCTGCTGATGAATCTTTATGCTGTCTTCCTATTTCAGCTCCAAGTATCGGAATAGTGCCTAGATGATTGCCGCCTCGTTTGTCGTAGTAATGCAATAGAGAGCCTTCGAGCGTAAAATATCGAGTTTTCCAACTAGAAGCATACAGAGTCATCAGTAAGACCAAAGGAAGATTATCCAACCGAGAGCTTACCCTCCAAGGTTTTTTCCACGTTTGGTCAAGTATCCTGATTTGGCCGGACGATCGCCAGCGATAACAATTTCGGACGGTAATGCAGCTACGACATCGGTAGTGAGAAAAAGGCAAAGGTCTTCCTTTTTTTCCATAGGTGCTGCTAACAAGCTCTGAAGGTACAGCTCTAACATAGCCTGAGGGTAGTTCGTGTAAGCAGCCATTGTGACACTTAGCGTTAGAAGCGATGTTGTACTTACTTTGCGTTGATCAATTTTGCTAGGAGCGAAATCTTTCCAGACCTTGCTTTCCGGCAAATAGCCGATTCCAGCTTGCTTGATCTCCTTTTTACTACCCAATAACGATCGAATCCTGTTATCTAGACTCGCAAATGCGCTGAGCATCTTGCTGACATTCCAACTGAGCACCTGCTGACTTCCCGGAGGACGCAACATAACCCGGATTATGAAGCAAAGAACTTCCTTTCCTGCAGCATTCGGCATGACTCTAGAAGAGGGGATGGTGCATCGTGTATGTTGTAGAAGACTTGTTGTTAGTTTGGGCACGCCACGGTGGTAGGCATGCGTATTCTCAGCAGAAGGCGATTCGACCGATGTGGCGTCCGAGTCTGTTCTAAAGTAGTCTGGTCGATCTGACGCTGAGATCCCTTTCACGCTTCGAGATCCAAGGAAGCTGGCAGTGTCAGCCGGGGGTGGTACAGTAGACATTTCTTCTGATATCGGTGTTGCGATTGAGCTTTCGGTCTGCTCGGAGAAAGTTCGATCACCCAGGGGTGGAGCGCCTCCAATGGGTGGTGAAGGGAGGAGACTCGAGACAGACACTGAGGCTCGAGTCATTCCTCTTGCGCCACTGGCTGCTGTAGGTGTTTCCAAATGATCTGCGACTCCTGCAAACCCAGGGAGTCGAGGAGATGTTGGAGTAGAAGAGGTACCGATAAGTGGTGACGAGTTGAATCTCGGCCGACTTCCTTCGGATTCGGGCAGGAAGTATCTGGTCGGACTGGAAGGATGTGTACTGGTAAAAGGTAACGGATTCGACAATTTCAGCATGAATGGATTCTGCTCGATCGTCATAGCATCCGATTGAGTGGTCGGCATAACAGAACCCTGAGGTCGCATAACCTGTTGATCTGAGTAATGCCGTGCAGGCGGTGCTGGTCGCGCTGTCTGTGCTGGCATATTGTCCGTCACAGTATTCGCCCGCTGCCGTTCAACATGCTTCAAGTCGTTATTTTCTTTCTCCTCTTCGCGGATAGTCAACGGCCGTTGTGAACCGCCGTTTGATTGATTAGGTATGGCGATAGCCGGCCTGGATGATTTTGGAGAAGACCCTTGAGTGTCTTCAGGCGTCAGTTGTCTCCGACCATCTCTTGCAACACGTAGATCCGCATTCTTCTGCCGTTCGCGCTCGATAAGCTTCCATAACTGAGCATTTTGGAAAGCCTGTACATTATCCGACTATTAGCTCACCAGCTAGCACAAAACCCGCTGATAGGGCTTACCAATGAGTTACGTTCATCCAACACTTTACGTAAAGCTTTTTCCTGATCACCTCCCACACTGCGTAGTAGCGGTTCCATTTCTAGTCTCTCAGCGCTATGGCCGTAATTGACCGGTGCTGGTGATCTCTGTGGACTCGTTGGGCTGCCCAAGTTCGGTGACGTAGCGGTACGAAAAGAGGCATCTGGGCTGGAGTCAGCAAAACTCGAAGATGTGTAGGACTGAGATGGAGATGAAGCCAATCGATCCCGAGTGCCACCTGCATCCTGTCGTCCCGAAGATCCATACCGCTGCTGTCGATACTGCTCCTTCTGGAATGTGTGCGGCTGAATCGTTTTCCGGTTGTCTGCCCGTCGTTTGTCTGTGTCGATCTGAGATTCTTCGATGTCGATGTACCTCTTCAAATCGCGATCGGAAGCTGAGATTCGGTCGAACGGAACGCCAGCCATGGTCGGAGACGTCGATAACAATGGCGAGCTCGATGCCAAGGACGGAGAGGAAGTATACTTGCTGGATAATGATATCGGAGCCTGCGGGGAGGAAGTCTCGGAAGAAGGCGAATCCAGCCCGGAAACACGCTGAGTGTATGGATTGAGGTTTGACGGGGAAGAAGTACGAAAAGGCTGTTGAGCTTGACCTGGTCGATAACTATTGGCAGCGTTCGTCGGAGTTGGAGGCGAGCCGGCATTGTGCCTTTTGGGAAGTGGTGCAGATAGTGAGGCAGCCATGGTGGTTTGGTCTTGAGGGGTTGATGGCCAAGGTCCTTTGTTTACCCCTTTGACAGTGCCCACCACTCTGCAAGTGGGAACGGTATGTCGCTGTGCCGCCAAGAACTGGTCCACCGCTCAGCACGACAGTGAGCGTGCAGATGGCAGACGGACTCTAGTATGCCCTCGCTCTAGCATATGCGATAGTACGGCAGACTCAACAATAATAGTTTAACGAAGTTCTATAACACGCGCTCGACGCCTGCCGACCCCGGCTATGATCGGAAGCAAATACTGAGCTTCTCGTTTCATCACCGCCACTTTCCGACCGGATTGTTGTGTCCGGCAACCTTGAAAAAGACAGCGGAGAGAAGCCATCCCATAGTGCCAACCTCTCATACCAACAGGACATCTTTCATGCCAAACCTGAGCATCCAAATCCTTGTTACCTAGGCAGCATAGCTGCAATAATTACTCAGTCGCGACTGCCTCAAGTCACGAAGCTTTAGCCGTACCGTTTCACGGGTTCCAGTCGAGTCGACCGCGGGCTTGTCATTAGCGACGGAGGTTGAACCGATTTACTGACGCAGGTGCGCAATAGTCAATACTCTATCGACTATTGATCATTATCCCTAACGGTGACCTGTCTCTTCGGCTCATCCGTATCCCATCGGAACGCCAGCAATGACGCACCGCACCCATTATTCCTAGTTGGACCGATCAGCGTTCTTACAATTTCGAATCCGTTTTCCGACTTAATATCGTTCCTAGCCTCTATTTCGATAATGTGGACTACCGAATTCGAAACGGAGCGACAAAGCAAGCTGTTCGATGCGTGTCACTCACCAGCGGGCAGGCGGAAGGAAGATTCATAACCACGGTCCTCGACTTGTCAAAACACCACTCCGTGAGCTGCGACTCTTCTATGCGGGCACTCAGTCTCGATGCCAGTTTGCATGCTGTCCCATTGGTGAGTGAGCTGTCATAAACGATGGTCTGATCCAGCTTGATTCGAGATACGTCCAAGAATGAGGAGCTTCTGTACATTCACCAGCATAATGCTATAATGCCCTTGAATCAGGAACACGTCGTCGGTTGCTACAATCCTGGAAATTCGATAACACGAGGACTCCACAACAGGCTGGCTATCTTATCGTTCCTGGTTGCTCAGATACTCTCTGCGTCACCTGCAACCCACATGGCAGAATCCTACATCAACAGGGGATGCGGATGCATAAGCGGGACATGGACTTGACCAGAAACAGGTCTGACATGCAGGCTACTGGCTCACAGTCTCAGACCGTGATAAACGGTCGCAGACTTCCAGATTGACCACGAAGGCAACAAGAACGCCATGCGGATAGTGTTCGAACTTAGGTACCACTTTGTCGCATGATTGCGTGACTGGGTCGATCTGTGGAGTGGGATAGACGGAACACGCGGACAAAGGCTATCGCACCAACTACGTATTGGCGGACATTGAAGAGAACAGTATCAGAAGAGATCACTCAGGCAAAGTGAATACTCAAGCCAACCAAAGAGAAGCCGCGATGCAAACGACTGGAAGAAACCGACATGTCACAAGATGGGCGGATACCGTGCATGAAACCAATAAGGAAAGCGATTATTTTCTGCTTGTTGGTGTATAGCTACATGTTCTGCACCGAATGAGGGGGAAAGGATCCTCCATGGTTCTGGCAGCTTGTACAACTTGCTTGTGACAAGACCCGCCGACAAAATGCTGTTTGTGAATATTAACTCATGGGTTGTCAAGGACGTCGCCGCGCCGAGGAGGATCGCTTGATAGTCGTACTGTCCTAGTGACCGCTGTAGCCGATACAATAATTATCCTAGAGTTCCCGAGCTGTGGCCTTTGCGTCGTGCTTTGCTGTAAATGACCTGGTGAGAGTGGGATAAGGGGGGGGGTCCAGTACAGTCAGCACCAACTACAAGTACTAAGCAGGTGACGACACTGATGACCGAGCGCTCGAGCGGATACATTTATATAGCCGGAATAATTGATCGGGAAGGGACAAAGTGATAACAGATGTGAAACCATGGTGGTTTCGTATTCCAAGACCATCCTCCAAATACGTACCAGCTGTTGGGCAAAGCGAATTGAGCAATTGCTCGATAGTTCTGAAGCGCTTGTTCTGAAGTGACTGACTGTTAGGTGGCAAGGTAGAGCATGCCCACAGGCTACTCAGAGGCAGGATCAACAAGGGATGCCATTCCGACCACACCGTGATGTTGCCCACCTTCAACAGCTGTAATACGATGCTACGACCGTTCAGTCGAAGTTCTCTCAATGCTATAAAATCGTCCTTGAAGGGTGCTCGGTTACCGCCTTCAATCAGCTGGCATCCCGCCATTGACTGTCACATCCCGCCAATAACATCCGGAGAGCTATCCCATGCGGAGGGTTTGACTCAAGCATCATCAAGCCATTCCTCCAAGCATTCATCGCAAACGAATAAGCATTCATCGCAGACGAATGCATCCCATCGAGAACCGTACGGGTACGATGCACACGATCCGAAACACGCTGCAGTTCTAGTTGCGTTGGCGAACATTGCTATTCCGCCCCAATTCTTTCGAAAACCGTCTCATGCAGAAATCATGCCGTCAGTATTGTTCGAGGTCAGAAGTAGCAAGATGCGATCACACCCTGGAGAAGTCAGGTAAGTCCCTGGTGTTCTTTTGACATCCGGACGCCCGATTTACTGATTTTCACCACATTCCAATCATAGCTTCGCTGGAGGCAAAATGGACTCTGTGCGTCCGGATTGGATTCCCTCTATGGTCCCAGAGCTGACTGGTCTCGGCACATTGAATCGATAGTCAGATCGATCTTTATTTGATACTGCCGCCCGAGAGACTGCCGAGGAGTTGGGCGTCAAGGTTGAGCAAATAGAGTACCTTGGGCGATTTGCCGAGCCAGAAGTCAGTTATGGTGGTTTGGTGGTTTGGCCCTTCTTGGTGAGCATCATTTCATCGCGTTGCCTGGATCATTTGTCTGACTGCGCACATCCCTTACACCGCTCCATGTAGGCATATATTCACTCTAGCGGAGTGACGAACGAAGGGCTAGACGATCCTTTGGCTGCATTGGACGTAACACGATTAAGGTTATCTTCCAATGAAGTACAGAACGTACTTGCTCTACCTTTTTCCAGCCTCAAGGAACTAGGCGAGAACCGCTTGCGTAAATCGTCTTTCACCGGATCAGCCAACTCGTCCGTGAACGCAGAGTCAATCCGAAGCTGGCTGGGTCTCAAACAGCGGCTGTTCAGAAATCGGGTTCCATACGACGTCGTCGATGTATCAGATGTGCCAGTAATTTATCCCGCATCTGACTCAGGTATAACACATGCGACGGAAGATGCTCTACGACATAGTCATTGGGGACCTTCTATGGCCACGGAGAGTGCGGAGGAAGACGTAGAGATCTGGGGACTCACAGGCTTGTTTCTCAACGTGTTTTTGCGGAGATTCGGTATATGGGAAGACGTCGGACGGAGCAGAGCTGAAGCAGAGGAAACACAGGAAACGAATAAGGCCGCATTGTAGTACCATGAAAGGGCCAGTGCGGGAGAGTTACATGCATGATATTCGAGAAGAACACTACCAGTAGGTGACATCTCGATATTCAACTATAGACGGCAACCCAGTCTGTTGCCGCTTCATCTTTTCCGCTTGCCACTTCTCAAACCACTTCTTCATCTTACCTCGGCTTTTCTCGTTGCCAACATTGACCGTAGCAATCATCTTGACATCCGGTCCGGGACAAGACAGCGCAAAGCAAGTCAGTTCAAAGAAACTCGAATGTTCTGAATAGGGAACCCCTGTAAATAGAACGCAGTATCAGCGCATCAATCAACATGATCATCAGTCTGTCACCGTACCAAAAATCATGAATTGATGCGAAGATCCCCGCATGGGACGAAGGTAGGCGTCGGTGAAAGTCCTCGTCTGGTCACGTTTGATCACATAATTGATATCCGGCAACATATTGGTTCCAGCAGGTGGCGAGTATCTATCACACCGGTAGATAAGCAACGGGACGATAAGCAAAGGAAACCATCATCCCACTCACGTCCATCCCGTCGGCCTAAAAGCCAGGACACGTGAAAAATGATCTTTGAGCTTGTGTAAATACGGCTGCAGGCGATCCACCTGAATTGTCTGGAGGGGGACCAAGTGTATCGTGGCTTCAAGAGGATCCGTCGTAAGCATAGCGTGGAGCTCAGGGTCAGCCTGGCATAGCAGGATGCTTCGTTTTCTGGCATCGCAATATATTTTGCTATTCAAGGCTCGGGCAACCCCTAACATATTTAACAAAAGTGTGAATAACAATTCTTCAGCGATAAAAAATCGCTTCTCTCACCTTTAACGATCCGTTCCTTTCCGATGGAGTACGTGCTGAAACAACGAAGAAAATTTAGTAACCTATCGATAGTCCTCCGCAATATGCACGCACCCCATGATGACCAGCGTCCGACCTCGCTTCTTCGGTTCTGTGCCATTCGTTCCTCCAGTCTCAGCTTTGACCTCTTCTTCTTGCTTTACCAGCCAATCCTGCATTAGCCGTTTACCCTTTTCCTGCATTCCGGCATCTGCTTGGCCTTCCAGGTATGGCTTGATATCTGGTTCTTCTCCGTTCTCCATCTTGACTTCTGGCGCGTCCGACGTTCCGGTGCCGAGGACGGTCCTCTTTGCAAGATTGGCACAAGCAGCAATAACAAGCGGTTGTGGAGGAAAGCAGTACTACAAGGATAAAGTTCAACAAGAATGGACGGGCAAGCTGTGCGCGAGTGACTTACTTGTGGATTCAAATAGGTTGTATCCAGATACACCACATCCAGCTTTTTGTCCTTGATCGCTGGATGTAAAACCATTTCCGGGCAGCTAGATTCGAGGATGTGAACATTTAGCTTTATGGGCACAGGTATACGCAAAACCGAAGACTACTCTTACGCCCGAAAATCGCCGCAGTGCAAGTACCTCCATATCCGTTTACCGCCAACATAAGGACTCTTGATTGTCGAGTCTCCTGCGTTAACAGTCTGTTTGCCCTCGAAAAGGAACAACGACGATCCCGGACCTGGTATGAGAAACATGTGAGCTGTAGCATGGCGACCTGGAAGCTTTGGATGCGTACAATGATTGGCTTCCAGGACGGTGACCTTCACTCCGCCAGTGCCGGGGAGCTCGTAAGGGGTGTCCCAGGGCAGACCATGCTATGGTCCAACAGCGAAATTCAGCTATCGAAGCAAGTATTGCGAAACACGGCGACTTACTACCCATTTCTCGTCTACCCCGAGCATCAACTTGATTAGGTTTGCTGTGGTTTCTAAGACCATAATGAGGAATGAGATGATGTTTTGCACATACGCCCAAAGACAATGAACGAACCGGAACAATAGATCGGTCCATGCTTCCAACTTCCGGAAAGATTTGTGTAGTGATCAGAATGCGCATGACTATACGATCGAGTCAGAAGTCAGTAGTTTCACGGAGAGAAAGCATAAACAGCTTTACGTCAAGAAGTACGCCTTGATACCAGGTATAGCACCGTATCGAAAGGCATCCACGGCGATCGGCATACCAGTCATGACCTTGGAGAGGAGTACATCAACGGATGTGACTTGCGCACATTGCTCATACTCACTTTGTAAAACGGCGCTTTCCGCCTCCCCACCACTCTTTTGCCATCTCGCTTCAAGTCGGTTTCGGCAACCTTCCAGTCCTCGTCCTCCTTGTTTCCGCCCATCAGCAGCTTGAAAGCGTTGACTCCCTGGAGATTCTTGACATCTCGCGCTTCACGCTCGCTTTCCGCATCGTTTGCTCCTTGTTCGCCTTGGGCACGATACGACTGAGCAGGGTTGCAGAACGAGGAGATGGGTTGTCGAACTCTGGTGGAAGCCATTAGCGCTGGACCATCGGATATTGCTGAGCAACCTTTTACGTGAGTGCGCTTTTGCTGACGAGCGAGTACCGTAATGAGAATGATATACACGGATGAACACGGAAATGTCTCGACTCACATCGCCTCGTAGTCCGACAAAAGTTCTTCCACATACAGGACATTCATCGTCATCCACATCAAAATCGTCCACATCTTCTCTTTCCCCAAGCGAATCATCATCTCCTTCCGCGTCCGAATCGTCGATGGCTATTATCTCTGGGCTGCAGCCGCCAGCAGCGGTAACCTTTTGCTTGCCGTTGCGTTTCCGTTTCTCCCCTCCTTCCGTCTTCTTTCCCAAACCATCTTCATTGTCATCCTTTGCGGCATTCATCACTTCGTCCTGGAATGCGTCTTCTTCATCCGCAATGTCCAAATCTTCCATACCCATGCCTTCTTCATCACCCTCATTCCACTGTCCCTCCTCTTCTTCCAACGCTTGTTCCAATTGGGACTGTTGACCTCCCAAGTCATTGATACCTTCATACGCAGGCGCGGTCTGCCGCAGCAAGTCGGAAGGTGGAGACCTTGTAAGAGTGAGGCCGGTGCTGGACTCTTTCGCTTGATCCGGGATTGGTAGCGTTTGATCCGGTGCTGTGCTTTCAGGGATGGAAACCGTCTCCGTTTTGGGGGGCCGCACGGCAAGCTTGTTCGTCAGCTTTTCCGTAGACGATCTCTTCCGTTCTCGTCTGATTTGATGTCCAAGGGATGCTTCCTGTACAATGAGCTTGTCAAAGCTCGCATTCTCATCACTGTCGTCGTAGCTGATATCAATGACGTCCTCTTTTAACCCGCGCACCTCTGTGGCCTCGTCATCGCTGATCACTAACGGAGCATTGAAGCTTCCATAGGTTCCTGCTGTAGCCCTGCTTTTACGCCGTTTCGAGCCTTGGTTACCAGCGTCTTTCTTCGCAGGAGCGTTGTGCTGGGCAGTCGAACTTGAGCCTTGGGTGTCTGTCGATCGGTCAAAGAAATTGAGCAAAGATTTCGCTGCAGGTACCTCGACAGTCGACTGCCTCTTTGGTGGCATAATGTGGCAGGGATTGAGTTGGACACCTTGTGGACTGACGGCCTAGTTGGCTGCCTAATTGTGTGAGATTGACGGCTCTGAAGACTGAGGATGCACAGGATATCGATCGCGCTCTGATCGTTATCTGCGTTGCAGCGTTTCACATTCGTCATACCAGTTCTCTACTACAGTAGGTACGGTTGGATAATGCGGTGGCCCAGAGAACTCCTAGGGTACGTGGGAGGAGCATCTAGGCGGTGCTGTTGATGTTATTGAAAAGTTTGCCTATGGCTAATGCGCTGTTATATATAGAGGCATTCGCCGCTCTTCTTGAGGAGAACATTTTCAAGGCTGGCGTTCACGCTCGTGTACTCGCAGAAGCAGATCACCGCCACCCGTTGTATTGACGATTTGTGTTCTGGGCAGGACCATCTCTTCAGTAGGATATCCGAAGTCAAAAAGATGGGGAAAATCGATGCTCAAAGAGTGTCATCTTCGCATCGCCTCGACTGCAGTAGCACTACCGAAAAAACAACGCCCCGAGAAGCCGTTGGCAAAAACAACGGCCGAATCCCGGAATCGAACCGAGAACCACACCCAAGCAGATAGGAGTCGCAAAGACCCTAAGGGTGTATCATACCACTAGACCAATTCAGCCCTGGATGTCAATGAAGCGCGGTAAACACAGTGAGTCACAGTGTTTGACAGCCTTTTCCAGCGCTTGCAGCTGCAACTCGGTCGAGTGCAATTACCGAGAACCTCGCCCGGAGACTTGCCAGGAACTCGCGACGATGCACCTCGTAGACTGGAACCGCACCGATCTCTGGTATCCCTCAAAGGCGTTCCTTGGCGATCTCCATACCAGTGCTCGGCATGATTCGAATCAAGAGCGTTACAACCAGTTTTCAATTTGTTAACCCGCGCCTCAAGCTTCAGGGTAAAATTGTAGGATACCTGTCTAACGTTGGTATTGAATGTTAGTTAGCTCCGAGTCGGGCGCATAGAAGCCTTTATGAAGGGTTTGACGCGGGGAAGGCTGATCTTCGAATTGTCTTTGACAGCTCATTGACATCGTGTCAAATCGCACTCCGCGCGATACTTGTTAGAGAGCGAATCGCAAATCTAATTCTGAGGTCTTGTGGCTGCGACCACCACACAATATCATCAACGCTGAATTGGTCTAGTGGTATGATACACCCTTAGGGTCTTTGCGACTCCTATCTGCTTGGGTGTGGTTCTCGGTTCGATTCCGGGATTCGGCCGTTGTTTTTGCCTTTTTGCAGGGCTTTCATGTCACGCATGCAGAGACGTTGTTCCATTGGCTGTATCGCACGCTACACAACCGCACCTGAACAGAAGGCATCATCATGTTGGGGCCAAACTGGGGGTCTTGCGGTTAACCCACTTTGCGGAGCTATGCTTGAAGGGCCCGTTTGGGCCTTGCCCAGCTCCTCCGCTTGTACCTCGCCCAAGTCCGGAACTGCTTGTGGAACTCCGCCTGCGTCGCGTTTTCATCCTGGAACAAAGCGGGTCAGTGGCTTGGCTGCAAGCGAGGACACCAACGAATGACGTCGCGCTACGAACACGAGCTCTTGGTGAATGACTTGCACGACCTTGACTTTTCTACTAAACCAGCCAATGTCGTGGAAGGTTGATCATCCTTCCAGCTATCCTTCCCATTGAACATCGCTCGTTGCCTTTGAGTTCCAAAGGACTTCTTATTCAGTACCCATCTCCTGCGTCTCCATAAGCCTAGTGTGTAGCTTTTCGATCCCGAGTCCATTCAGGCGCTGATCACCTCGAACAGGCGTCAACCTTCTCGCTCTGCTACGACTCTTGCTCTCCGCATACGCAAACTCCACTCGTTGCCACGCCAAGTCCCTATAATGCGGAATGTCAAGAAAGCAGCACAAGCGGTGTCGCAAGCACTTCCCGCCAAACCCACTAGCATCTCCTTGCCAAAAACCAACGGAAACTCCATACCATCAACGACAGCCCAGCGCACGCCCAGGACCCCAGCAGATGAAGCCATCACATTCTTCTCTGGAGATGGGGACTCGTCGGATGGAAAGGGAAAGCACCTTCTGCAGGTCTGGGAACTGGGATTGGAGGATGATGGAGGACCGTCTTACGAGAAGAGCGTAAGTCTTGACGCTTGTTTTCGGACGACCTCGGCACTGATGGCGTTTATCGCAGTATATCCGACTCCCTCCTCCCGTTCGACCTTATATCTTAAGAATATCACTTTCTCCTGGTTCAGTAGCTACGCGGAATGGCGTCCTCAAGACGGACTTTCCATTGAACGGTGGAGCTTTTGAGCGAGGAGTGTGGAAGGAACGCCAACTGCCGAGCGACGTCAGCAAGTGAGTACCCCTTTTGACAATCCAATACTGCAGCTAATCGACATTCTACAGGCCAATCAAAGTGGATCTGCCCATTTCAGCTGCCGGAGCCTTCTGTTACTACATCGAATATGACGCCGAGTACAGCTCGGACGCGGCCACGAATGGCAAGTCCGCCCAACGTATCATCGGTCGCAAGGGGTACTTCAACGTCGACCCCGTGATTACACTCCCAGCAAGATCTCCCTTTTTCGTCGCCTCCGATGAAACTGCGGCTGGAGAGCCTGTCGGAATCAGCGCCAAGCCCAACGCACTGTTGCACAATGCTACAGCCGGGAAAGTCGTGCAAGGGAAGAATAGTCAAGTGCATTTGCCACTTGACGCTCTTGCCATGTTGTCCATCATCGCTAAATGGCAAGGACCAATCAACGAATGGGATAGTCATTACGCCGAAGCGTCCCGACGGGGATACAACTTTATCCACTACACTCCCTTGCAGTCTCGAGGTGAAAGCGGTAGCCCTTACTCGATCTATGATCAACTAGTCTTTGATTATGCGTTGCTCAAGAACGGAAAAGACACTGACAATGACGGTGGAGAAAAGCAGGTTCGCGAGGCACTCAACATGGCGCGGGAAAAGTATGGACTCGGAAGCTTGACCGATGTCGTCCTCAACCATACTGCCAATAATTCCCCCTGGCTACATCAGCATCCGGAAGCTGGATATTCCCCTGCCAACTCGCCCCATCTCGCACCGGCTCTAGAGCTAGACACCGCCATGATTGAGCTTTCCAGCAAACTCAAGGAAAAGGGACTGCCCACCAGCGTTAACAGCGAAAGCGATCTTAACAGACTGGCAGAGGCCATTCAACAAACTATCGATTCACTCAACATCTGGCAGTACTATGTCATGAACGTGGCCGACGAAAAATCTCGAATCTCCCAAGTACAACAACCTCAGACCTGGAATGGCCAGAATGTCGCCAACATGCCGTACGAAGAACTGGCTCAAATAGCTAAAACAAGCGGTGTTGTCACTGGATACAGATCACTGGCTGGTCGATTCGCCACTAAGGCTGACAGTGCGATTGCTGCTGGTTTCGTCCAGGCAGCTCGGCCCAACGAGGATCCCGCAACCGTATGGGGAAAGATAGCCGATGTTATCAACGTTGATTTGTATGTCGAGAGCAACACTGACTTGAAAGTCGCCAAGGATGGCATCGTTGGACGCTTGAGGTACACCCGATTGGATTCTCACGGACCCCGTCTTGGCGAAATCTCGGCAAGGTGAGTAGAGTGCATTGTCGCACACCAGCTATTGCTAACGCTGAGTGGAAATCCCAGCTCTCCTTTGATCGAGCCATACTTTACCCGACTTCCCGACAACGAAAGTACTAGAAAGCACCCGAAGGAAGCGCTTGCACTGGCCAACAACGGCTGGATGTGGGCAGCAGATCCCCTCAGCAACTTCGCAGAATACCCCTCTAAGGCATACTTGCGACGAGAAGTAATCGTTTGGGGTGACTGTGTCAAGCTTCGATACGGAAAAGGCCCAGAGGACAACCCCTGGCTGTGGGCGCATATGACCAAGTATGCCGAACAGCTCGCCGACCTCTTCGATGGTTTCCGGCTGGATAACTGCCACTCTACGCCCCTTCACGTCGGTGTCCGAATTATCGACGCCGCGCGCAAAGTCAACCCTAACCTTTACGTGTTAGCTGAACTCTTCACGGGGAGCCAGGAGATGGATCTCGAATTCGTTTCGAAAATCGGTATCAATAGTCTTGTCCGCGAAGCCTACAACGGCCATGATCCCAAAGACTTCTCTGGTCTCTTATACCGCTTTGGTGTTGAAAAGGCTATCGGCTCAATGGCTGGCGCATGTTTGTCTAACGAAGAAGATGTGGAATCACCTATCGGAAAAGGTCCTGTCAGGCGGGCACTTGTTACTCCTTTACAGGGGTCAAGACCGCACGCCATCTTCTACGACGTTACTCACGACAACGAAACTCCGCTAGACAAGCGAACTGCGCAAGACGCTCTTACGACCGGGGCGCTCGTTACTTTTACCAGTGCCGCCATCGGCTCAAACAAGGGCTTTGACGATCTCTACCCCAAGCTACTCGACCTTGTGTCTGACAAGCGAAAGTATGAGATTGTGGACGAGCAGGATGAGCGCGGAATTGGTCCAGTCAAACGAGTACTCAATCATCTTCACCAGGAGTTGGCAACCGGCGGATTCATTGAAGGTCACGTTCATCAAGAGGGTGATTATATCATGATGCACCGTGTTAATCCTGTTACACATCAGGGTTACCTGCTGGTAGCTCATACTGCCTTCACTAAGGGTGTTACTGGTCGGGGACACATCGCGCCCTTCAAACTCAGCCACCAAGATGTCCATTATATTCTGGGCGCTACGCTGGAGGTTCGCCCGGACCAATTCAAAGAGAGCACGGAGGAATTCAAAGGTATTCCTTCGACTTTGAGGGAATTGGGTGGTCCGACAATCAATACTGGCGAGGATCAGGACGGACCTTACTCGGAAGTCGTGATCCCCGAAGACTTTGAACCTGGATCTATCATGTTGCTTAGTACCAGCATGAAAGGTGGCATTACTGCTGAGCTTGACAAGTCGATTGTCGCCGGTGCAGACAAGGCTTTTTCCGAGCTAGATCGGGTTGATCTCAATGTCGTTTTACATCGAGCGGACGGGGAGGAGCGGGATGTTACCGGCGGCACTAACGGAACCTATAATATTCCCGGATTCGGAGAACTGGTTTATTGTGGCTTGGAAGGATGGATGGGCCCGTTGCGCACTGTGATGATGCACAATGATTTGGGTCATGCTCTTTGTGGTCATTTGCGAGCCGGCACTTGGGCCTTGGACTATATCCAGGGCCGATTGACAAAGTAAGTGATATGTTTCCTGAAACACTCGATCTCGAACTCATTCCTTTCCTCACCTAGACAAGCCGAGCGACTGCCACGTTTGCAGGCTCCTGCAAACTGGTTCAAGGAAAAGTTCGACGTTATTCGCCGAGTTGTCCCTCCCTTTTTGCGACCCAAGTACTTCGCAATGGTCGTTTTCGAAGCATACAAGGCCGCCAGACGATCCGTTATCGAGCAATGTTCCGAATTCATCTCTTCCAGTCATTCTTTCACCCACGACCTGGCCTTGTGCGCTGTCCAGATGTACGGCATGGTTGAGTCGGCATCTATTGTTCCCGACAGAGCTGTTGCGTCCTTGGCTGCTGGCTTGCCCCACTTCGCTGCAGGGTGGGCCCGTTGTTGGGGAAGAGACGTCTTCATCTCACTTCGAGGTTTGTTCTTGACTACTGGCAACTTTGTTGCGGCTCGGGAACACATCTTGGCGTTTGCTTCCACCTTGAAGCATGGTTTGATTCCTAACCTCCTTGATTCCGGCCGGACCCCGCGTTACAACTCAAGAGACTCGCCATGGTGGATGATTCAAAATATCCAAGACTATACCAAAATGTCTCCTAACGGTATCGCCATTCTGGAGGATTCAGTCAAGAGGCGGTTCCCTGCCGACGATGAATGGGTGCCTTGGAATGATCCCAAAGCATTTGCATACTCTAGCACTATTGCGGAGATCATTCAGGAAATTTTGCAGCGGCATGCCGAAGGTATTGAGTTCCGTGAATACAATGCAGGACCCAATCTTGATATGGACATGAAGGATGAAGGGTTCAACCAAAAGATTTGGGTCGACTGGGCGACCGGTATCATCTACGGCGGTAATAGATACAACTGTGGTACCTGGCAAGACAAGATGGGTTCGTCCGCAAAAGCTGGTAACAAGGGATTACCAGCAACGCCTCGAGACGGGGCTCCTGTCGAAATCACAGGTCTCTTGAAGAGTACTCTTACTTGGTTGGACAGACTTTCCAACCAAGGCAAATTTCCGTTCAAGGGCGTCAAAGCGACAATCGATGGTCAACAAAAATTGATTACCTACAAAGAATGGTCCGACCTGCTTCAAAACTCTTTCGAACAGTGCTACTGGGTACCTGAAGATCCATCGGAGGACCGTAAATACAACATCAATCCCAAAATGGTGAATCGTCGAGGCATATACAAGGACGTATACGGAACCCCTAAAGATCGCGAGTGGTCCGACTACCAATTCCGATCCAATTTCCCCCTTGCCATGATTGTCGCCCCAGAGCTGTTCACTCCAGAAAAGGCGATGGTTGCATTGCGACAAGCTGATAAGCATCTTCGGGGTCCTTTGGGTATGCGTACGCTCGACCCCGCTGACCAACAATACCGGGGCGACTACGACAACGCAAATGACAGTGATGACATGTCGGTTGCCAAAGGGTGGAACTATCATCAAGGCCCTGAATGGGTCTTCCCAACCGGGTGGTTCCTGATGGCTTATCTCAAGTTTGACCGGATCGCTGGAAATGGCAAGAAGCACCCCGCATACACCTTCCACCACTTGTCGGAGATTCTTCTAGCTCACCGACGCCACATTGACCAGGATCCCTGGAGGGGATTGCCGGAGCTGACCAACTCTAGTAAGTACATGTTTTCTTTTTTGTTAACATTTCTTCTTGCTAACATGTTCGCCTTAGACGGGGGATACTGTTACGATTCCTGCAGAACACAGGCATGGAGTGCCAGTACCTTGCTCGATGTTCTCGAAGAGATGTGGCAAATCCAGTCTCAATCCGTTGAGCCTTCCTCCTAGAAGTATCGCAGCAGCAGTTTTGACAACTATGGTTAGCAAAGTGCAAAATCAGAAATAAAGGAATGATGTATAATGTGTGCTGTCAAATAACTTGGCATGGCTTTTTGCTAGTTGAAATATTGTATTGATGGGATTCCCGGCCGACCTGCATCTTACTTCGACTGGGATTGGTTTCGGTACCTGTTTGAGCGCAACGTGCGCCAGAGTCTCAAGGTGTCAATGAACCAGGGGCGTCCCTCAACCAGCTTCTCAGTGCATA
Organism: Naganishia cerealis; assembly: GCA_030039265.1. Classification (NCBI taxonomy): domain Eukaryota; kingdom Fungi; phylum Basidiomycota; class Tremellomycetes; order Filobasidiales; family Filobasidiaceae; genus Naganishia; species Naganishia cerealis. Next base: position 41,219 of record JASBWR010000122.1, on the reverse strand, counting down.
ATCCGGGTTGAAAGACAGTGTTGCATATACTGTCAGGTGTGTCGACTATGCAGCTCACTACAGACTCCACGGAGATTTGTGTCTCCGCCGCTGCACGCAAATGACTCGATGCCTCAGCTACCCTTGGCTTCCCTCGCGGCGGCGGTTCTTAATCGCGAAATTCGAGGCACACGCACCACGACGGTACATGTCTCTCTAGATCTACATCGTTATATATAAAGAGAGACGACGCGGTAAGTGGCGGAATGCTGACGTTTGGTTGTCACTTTTAGAACACAAAGGAACCTCAGATTGGCATTGATCAGCTGGGTGAGGGCTTGCCGTTCTCGGCCCGGGGGTCATCATCAGGAAGGCATAAATGTATACCTGCAACCAGCGCCAAGAACAGCCAAGGCGTGTGGTTTATCTCGTAAAAGCCTCTAAAGGGTTCAGGGTCCATTCAATATCCATTCGGTAGCGCAATTTGCTCATTTGGGTTGGTGTGGTCGTATTACGTGGAGTTGTTTGCGTCTCGCTGCAATTCAGCTGGAGAAGCCACCGTTACACTAAATCGCCATTATTAACTATCATATGTCCTCTAAATCTCTATCATGGGGTTATCAGCGCTCCATTTATAGCGGGATGGGGTTGATCAGTGTAGTAGGGTGTCAGAGCAGTATGCACCTCAATTATCGCATCATCTATCTTTCCTGCAGCCCAGTCCATCTCCCTCCTCCACCCGATTGTAGCACACCAGCAGGGGCTTAGCACTGTCTATCTGTTCAGTTGGAGCTGGTCGCTGATTGAGTAGCCGCTCCGGAAGCTGTGCAGGCCCATAGCTGGCCCAACGGAAATCGCAGACCACTCCCCGTGAGTTTCGTATCACGCAATAATACACATAACTTCCTCACCTATTCCAGCAAGTGCTGTTTCCTCCGCAGCGTTATTACTTAGCTGGGTCTTTTTCACCATGCGTTGGCGAGCGCCAGAGTGGGGAAAAGATATCGCTAAGATAGCCCAGCTGATAGCCCTCGAAACCTCATATGTGATTGAAACCCTTGAGGGCACTCGAGTACTTCTCGCGATCGAGTAGCAGGACGTTGGCGATGATAAGATTGCACATGGAAGTAGTAGGAAGATCAGGAAACTAAAGATTACCCAAATTATCTACGACGGCATATGTAACGACTACGATAGCAGCTGCTAAGATAGCTGCTAGGATGGCGTTGCTTATCCGATTGTACATGATCCAACGGAACCTGCAGTAGCTACAGGATCGTGGGCCGCACTGATAACCTACCCTACAGCTTTTCGTAGTTGCTTTCCTACTCTTGTAAAAAACGGTTGTTGCAGTCGTTCTTTCCCATTCGAGTGATCGCAAGGGACGGCAACGAGCTCGAGAAGCTTTGAAATGAGTGACTTGATCTAAGACGTGAGATGGCAGCAGTTTCACCAGTCATCGGTTCGGCTAGGACACCTTCCCGCTTTCAGCACGCTTGAAGCGTTTGCTGCGGACTCCGGAAAGCAGCACGAGTCGCTTGCTGACTGTTAAGGAGTAGGCAGATGAAACGATTATAAGCTCACAGAAACCGTTGGTGGCAACAGCTAGTTGCAGTGATGTCTACAATACTAGTTGCTCTGCTATCATTTCATCGGTTGCCCAATGTCCTCCGGAAGTGCATCCACCAGCCGCTCTACCACGAACTGCACCATCGACAGCTACCACGATACACCGGATCAAAGCGCGATGGCAGCAGCATGAGCTGTAGAAGCTGTAGCTGTTGGAAGCTCTGTTGAAGCATTGTGTAAGAAGCTTTGTAGGCTGCGATGCTCGCGATATCGCGAATTTACGCGGCTATTTGGAAGTGCAAGGACAAATAGCTGTACAAATGGCAGTATGATAGTACGATACAGACGAGCTGACAGAAGTCATTACAGCTAAGCTCGCTATACAAACTGCTTCACAGCTGTCGTGCCATTTGAAGCTCAGCTACGAGCTGCATGAGAATGAGAGAGGGAAAGCTCACAGGAAGCTGGGAGGTCAGCGCTTAAATCCAGCTGCGTGCTATTTTGAGATCAGATAGCCGGACAGAAACTGACGGAGACATTTTACCCGGTGACAATCCGGGGATCGCAGGAGCTATTGCTTGAGCAGAAAGCACGTAACTGCTCGAAAAACTGCCAAAAGAGGAAAGTGTCCGCATAGATAATGAAAATCGGCCAACCTTCCTGTTGATCTTTTCCGCTGGAGAGCTCGGTAGGATCGCTGAGCTGATAAACGGTACAGCTGCTCTTGTACAGGGAACTTCCCCAGTTTGAGGCGGAAAATCAGCGCAACACGGGAGCTGTTTTCATAAAGCTTCACTGTCGCGCGACAGAACACTCGGCTAAACGAGGGACAGCTACCGCAGGGTACCGCTGAGACACTATCGCTTCCTGCTTTATCGAACGCTTTTGAATAGCTCAGTGGCCCCGCACAGTGCGAGATAGGGCAAGTCGGTCTGGGATTAGAAGAGATAACGGCCTAGAAGCGTTCACAGATTCGCTGCCTACTGCTGCCGCCGCACGGATTATCCAAGGGGGTCGCTGCGAGTCGTGCATGCCACCTGCGCAGATACCTGCCCCGCGGCCGCGTAATATATAATGCTCCCCCTTGCCCCCTTTTCTGACGCCCTCGGGACTGACTGCCCACACTCACTCCCTCACTCCCTCACCCCCTCACTCTAGCTTTGTTCACACTCTCGATCCTCCATTCATCATGGCTGCGATCCCGTATGACGAGAAGAAGGATGACCTTTATGCCGACGCCCATGTTGCCGCACCGCAAGTCGAGTTCGGAGAAGGTCACTACGACGCCACTGGCGAAACACAACTTGGCGATGGCAATGGCGAACTCAAGCGACAGCTCAAATCTCGGCATATAGCGATGATCTCAATTGGCGGTGTTATCGGTACGGGTCTGTTCTTGGGCACTGCTGGTGCGCTCAAGAATGGAGGTCCCCTAGGGCTTTTGATGGGTTACTCGGTCGTCGGTTCCATCTGTTACGCCGTCATGATCTCGCTCGGTGAGATGGTTGCATATTTGCCGCTTCCTGGTGGCCACATCAGACTCGCAGATCGATTTGTCGACCCTGCGTTCGCCTTTACCCTCGGATGGAACTACGTAAGTTTATTATGACACTGCATACCTGTTGAACGTTTACTGACTTAGTCGCTCTCAGTGGTACAACTGGACTATTATTCTTCCCGCTGAATTGTCCGCCGCTGCCGTGTTAATTAACTATTGGAACAAGTCGGTCAACAATGGCGTCTGGATTACCATCTGTCTCCTGGTTGTGTTCGCCATCAACTTCGCTGGCGCAGGCGTCTATGGTGAATGCGAGTTTTGGTTCGCTTCCATCAAGGTTCTCACCATCGTCGGCCTTATCATCCTTGGTATCATCTTGACTGCCGGTGGAGGTCCCGATAAGACGGCGCACGGCTTCGAATACTGGAAGAACCCTGGTCCTCTCGTTCAATACGCCGGAATTCCGGGCGTGCTTGGTCGCTTCTTGGGCTTCTGGGCTGTTTTGTCGCAGGCTGCTTTCTCTTACATCGGTACCGAAATTGTTGGTGAGTAACGCGAGCACCCAAATGACTGTCTTGAGCTCCTATCTCACTTCCTCTTCTCTCTGTAGCCATCGCGGCCGGAGAAGCGAAGAATCCCCGTCGCAACCTTCCTAAAGCGATCAAGCGAGTTTATATCCGAATTGTCTTGTTCTACCTCCTCGGTACATTCGTTATCGGTTTGCTCGTTCCTTCCAACTACCCCCACCTCGGTCTTGGCAGCAAGAACGCTGCTGGTTCACCTTTCGTTATCGCCATCAAGCGTTCCGGAATCAAGGCATTGCCCTCTATCGTCAACGCCTGTCTCTTGACTTCCGCTTGGTCCGCCGCGTCTTCCGACTTGTACACATCTTCCCGAGCTCTCTACGGTCTTGCCCTGTCCCGAAGAGCACCGAAGATCTTCATGAAGTGCACCAAGAACGGTCTTCCCTGGGTTTCCGTCATTTTCTGCGCTTTGTTCGGTGGTTTGGCTTACATGTCACTGCAGAGCAGCGCTGGTACTGTCTTCGGCTACTTTGCCAACATGACAGCTGCAGCTGGATTGCTTACGTGGTGGGGCATCTGCTTCCTGTACATCCGATTCTACAAGGGTATGCGTGTGCAAGGTCTCAACCGACGGGACTTGCCTTATTGGTCGCGACTTAACAACAAGGCCATCGCAGCCTGGTACGCCATCGTCATGATCACCATCATCCTTATCTTCTTCTCCTGGAACGTCTTCCTCAACTCGGAGACAGACTTCACTGCGAACTTCATCACTTCGTACTTGCCAATCGCCGTTTTCCCGGTTCTGTACCTCGGTTTCAAGTTTATCAAGAAGACCCGATTCGTTCGAGCCGCCGAGATGGACTTTGTTTCTGACATCGCTCAGATCGAAGCCGAGACGTACGAAGAAGCGGCGCCGACGACTTGGTACGGCAAGTTCTGGAGTTGGCTCATGTAGAAGCTCCACGCTGTCTTGGTCTTGGTAGAAAAGGATAATCATCCGTTGTATATTTCGCTCGAGCTTGCATCGTCTAAGGTTGTTCTGGCAGTCTACCATATATTCTGGTCGTCTGTCATCCGTCTGGCTTTCTCTCATAATGCACATTTCCAGTGTATGAACAGCATATGTATAATCACATCCAGATATGTCTATCATTACAGGGCCTACCGCTGTATGCATTGTGCCTGCTTGTCCGTTTTCACAAGATCAGTTCCAACGTTCCAGCCATCGAGTTGGCGATCGCAATCTCCCAGTCACCAAGGCTTTCTTCCTCCAGAGGCAAGAGAAGGGTGTTACCTCGCTTTTCATTTCCGTCTATTGCAGCATCAACAAAGCCCGTAGACATGTCCGCATCTGAGTCGTTTGACGAATCCGGAATGGCGGAAGGAGAAGACTTCCGTGTAAGCGGTAACGATTGTGTGGTTCCGCGAGATGCCGCGAGAACGTCCTGCCTTCTGCCTTTCCTTTGTCGCTCGATCCATCTTATAAGTGTCTGGCGCAAAGAAAGAATTGATGACCGCAATCTAATTCTGAAGGCAAACCCATTCAATCAGCGTCGAGCTCGTAGTTGACAAAGCCTTCTTCGATTTTACCTTTCAGTAACTGTCAGGTTAGAAACAGGGGTACGCCGGGTATGTGGTATTGCTGCAGAATCAGCATCTACAGCTGAACCCTCTGACAGCTCTCCTGAACTGAGAACTTTCTGCCATCCCTGATCTAAGCTCTGAAGAAATTCTAGAAGTAAATCCGCCGTCCTCTGTGCTTGGTCTCCTTCGGATATGTTGGAATCAGCCGGGAGTCTCCTTGCGTATTCATCTGGCCAAGTGAGAGGATATCCAGCGATCCATTCTCTTGCAGCTGCCGTGAATCTGAGCAGATATGCTATTTGGACATGTGCAGTCGGGCGGGTCGATGGAATCGCCAGAATGAGGCTGAGCAGCTCTGATAATCGCACTGACAGAAGATTATCGATGGTAGGTATTGCGGATTCTGGATCTGTTCTGTAAAACGATAAACGTTAAGGGCTGCACCTGTAAGAAGGCTTTTACCGGGAAGGGTCTGACCGTTTATTATAATCTCGGTCGATGTTCCGAAAAGTTGCATCTAGATGCTCCTCCAGCAAAGCTTGCTGGGAAGTCGTCAGTGTTCGTTGAGGCGGCATTGGTATAGATCAATGGAAACCTATGTTCGTGGAGTGTTTCGGGTCGAGACCTCTATCCTGGCGAGAAGGCATAGGTAGTGAGAATACGGTGTGTTGAAGTCAATTCCCAACCTGCGTCGCTCCTGGAGTTGTGCCGCAGCAGCAATGAGACTTGAGAAGCTGAGCAATAGCGATTTACATCAGTGTTGAAGGCAGGAGGATTTCGGATCAGTCTGGGGAAACAGCTGGGGAAACCTCTATGGGCTATTGCATATTTCGAAACGGCGATCACTTCTGGAGCTCCTCGCGCAGAAAACGGGAAGTAATTGTTGTTGCACTTTCCACCAATCCCTCACTGGGTCTATCAACTGCCGCTCTTTGAGTATCGATAGCGAACAACCGCTTCTCTAACGGTAGGCGACTCCGGGGAACCGTAACATTGACATTCGTTGAGTGGCTCACCATCACTAGACAATCGACTCTGGCCTTCTTCCTGAAAGTTAGTCTTTCCCGTCAACTGAGTCCAGCAGCCTCTCGTCACTGCGCTCAGTGGTCTCTCATCACTCGCACGTATCCATTACTCATTCGTACAGATATGTCGTGGTTGATGAAGGCTGAACCTGATACTCGTTTGGAGAAGGGCGTTGATGTCAAGGTATTACGTCTCGCCCACTTTATGTGACCTGTCCTGGCGGACTGATTTCGTTTGTCAGTTCTCGATAGATGATTTTGAGGCAATAGGTGTTTCAAAATGGGAGGGTATGTACACCCCCTTCTTGTCTATGTTGAAGATATTGAGCCTGAAATATGCCCTTCGCTATTTTCACAAGGGGTCCGCAACCATGAAGCGAAAAAGATAATGAAAGAAAAGATGAAGATCGGCGATCAAGTGAGTGGCTGGAACGTGAGATTGTCTCTTTTGGTGGTTATGCTGATTGGCAACTGCAGGTATTATTCTATCATTCGAATTGCAAAGTACCAGGTGTATACGGGACAGCTGTCGTTCACAAAGAAGGTTACCCAGATTGTAAGTTTTGTTCAGTCCCTATTACTGAGTCAATCCATATGCTTACGCTGTATGTTTCCTCAGTCACAGCATGGGATAGGCAGGTGACACAGATACAGCTTGTGACTATCGCATCTACTGATACGAAGCTATGAGAAAACACAGTGCCCACCCCTATTACGACGCTAAATCGAAACAAAACGCCCCAACATGGTTCATGGTGAGGACCCATCCCCCAGCAGATGTAAAGAAACATAGCTGAACGCAGTACCAATGCCATGCAGGTCGATGTGGAATTCAGGTCTCGCCTAGATCATCCTGTTACGCTGGCCCTTTTGAAAAACCTAGCGGGGCAAAAACAACTGCCAGAGTGCGTTTCTTACATCGGAGAGCAAGGCCACAAAGCTATAAAGGAGATGGCTCTCGTCAACCGTGGAAGGCTGAGTAAGTATTTAGCTCTTTCCTATAGTGACTATCCTCACAGACATTGTCCCCTTGACAGGCGTACAGCCTGTAACTTCAGAGGCATATGACGCTGTCCTTTTATTAGGGAAGAATGGTGGCTGGGATGTATTGATGGCGCCTGCCCGAAAGGCAACCACCGCCGAGGAAGTCACGAAGACTAAAACCAATCCCCATTCCAGAAGAAGTCTCCGAGCTCAGCAGGAACAGCCGGTGAACGAAAAGGCCACTTCTGAGGAAGTTGGCCCAACTGACCATGACATGTCTAAGAAGCGGAAAAGACCTGAAAGCGAGAGCGGAAACGTGTCGAATGTGAGACTCAAGCTGACGGAGAGTGCCTCAGAAAGCGAACTCTCAGATATACCTGCACAGATAGACGAAGACATCGACGACCGCGAGCATCGCATTTTGAGCTCATACCGGCTGGGCGAAAAACGCTCGAAGAGACATGAGCTTCAGGAGGAACGCTCGAAAGAGGCAGGAAATTCCCAGAACGAGTCTCCGACACCAACCAGCTCCCCAACCCCTCGTCGGAGTTCGCGCCGCCACGCGACAACATCCGGTTAATATGTTTTGCAGCATGGCAGAAGTTGTATCCAAAGTACAAATGAGAGCATTCCATGGCATCATCGTCGGCCGACTATCGACCAGGCCATTCTGCTATCATGGACACAATTTGTGCAAAGCTCTCGCGATCATTCTCAGACTTTGACTCGTCAATGTCTGCATCTTCATCGTCCTCGCGAACTCTTGCAGAACGCTTCAGTGCCAAACCAACTACTATTGGGCGCCGAGCTGCCGTTGACTTGCTAGTCTCCCCCGACAATGCTGCGCTCTCCAACAACCACCACACAACAGCTGCAATCTGTGAAACATAAAAGTCGTGTTGTGCTTGATTCACCGGAACTCCTATCAACGGTAAGAGAGATATCGATGGCGATGGTGTTGGAAGCAACGACAGGATTTGTGCAGAAGATGATGCATCGGTTTCTTCGGACGTTTGTCGAACTTTGGGTGTTGTCAAGGGAATGGATGCAGGAAGGGACGCTTGTGTCTGTATTCGACAAATGACCCATTGAGATGTTGCTCAGTCAGGCGTAGATGCTCTTTCCGCTTGGACTTACCAGACAACCGATTCTGTTTCCCAACTGAGTCAGCAAGACCATGATGCGATCATCATACGTCTGAATAGTCAGCTGTGTTGGAACGCCTTGTATCTCCCGATGTACAGCAAAAGTAGGTATCGGTGCTGAAGGTCCGACAGACAAAGGTTGTATAGTGCTTGCAATGCTCGTAGCCATATCGACGAAGATGGAACAGGTAAGCGGGGGAGCGTATCCGGCGTGCGCAGAAGCTATGAGTGGTGATCCTGTGGCCAGATACGTATTGTTACCACTGTCCCAACAAGAAACCTTCCATGCGATCAAGAAATACAGCCGGAAATACCGTAGTATTGTATTATGCTCTAAGGCTCGATCGCGTGGGCTCGCTTAGAAAGCAATTCTCCCTTTCCATTCTTTGGTGTCGAGTGGATCACCACTTGATTTCTTCGTTTTTCATCGTCAGCGCTGTAGCCCTGGACTAAAAACACCGTCGACGTCTATTTTCATTAGGGGATATCGAACCCATTCAGATCGACGATGCCGACTTACTCGTTCCTACCATTCCTCCAAAACATTCCGATCGGGACACGGATTCTTACCGGTACACTCGTTCTTTGTTCACTTTTACATCAAGCCCTTTCGCATCTGGATGCGAACAGCGCTTTGGGTTCGTCAGCATACGACAGTCTTCCTCAAACGAAGACTGGTGATGAATACGGCACTGTAGTATCGCCATACCTCGTTCTAGTTCCTGGAAAGGCATTGTGGTTCCCTTGGACTTTCCTAACGGCAGGATGGGTTGAAACCAATATCATACAGGTAAGTTGTCTCCTTTAGTGACTCCATTGGCTCCAGTCGCTTGAGCTAAGACTTTGTACTCTGTGCAAGTTTCTCATCTCCGTCGTGGCTCTACCTGCTGCAGCGAAATATCTTGAACGTGTATGGGGACCCCGGGAGCTTATCAGGTTCTGCATCATCGTTATCGTTGCGTCAAATGTCATTGCTTTCGGTCTGAGCTGGATTGAATACTTTGTTATCGGACATCCAGAAGTTTTCCTGTGAGCCTCGACTCTTCTGTAATGCGTCCTTTCCAGAACCGTTGTGCTAAAGCATTTCATTCTCGATCAGCTATGGCGCTCCGATTCAGGGTCAAACTGCCTTGCAAACCGGCTTCTTGGTAGCTTTCACTCAGCTCATACCAGAACACCAAGTACAACTCTTTGGTAAACTCCGAATGAGAGTCAAGGTATGCGCTTTTCGCAGCGGAATACAATTTCTAGAAAACTAATTAAGCGTTTCAAACTTCAGAATCTACCCGGAATCTATCTCTTGGTATCCAACGTGCTTACTATTGTGCTGGGGCAAAACCCGTACATCATCATTCAATTCGGCTTCTTCGTTTCTTGGGTCTACCTGCGGTTCTTCAAACTTAGCGAAAACGGCGAGTTCAGGGGGGATAGAAGTGAGACGTTTGCGTTCGTCAACTGGTTCCCGCCGTTGGTCAGGTAAGCAGACCCCATTAACTTCCGATGACGTGGATGCACAAACGCTCATCTGTATTGAACCTTGACAACAGGACCCCTCTTGGCAAAGTGGCAAACCTTGTTTTCGCTTTGGCTGTTCGATTCAAGATCGTCGAGTCGTGGGACAGTACCGTTTCCGCCTCCAGTGGAGCAGCTTACCAAATGCTCCCTGCGCCAGGGGGCGCTAGAGCAGAGGCGGAGAGGAGAAGGTAATTTCTTTCACGAAGCTTTCGTATTCCTGCCGCGAACTAATAATTCAATGATATTTCTGCAGGGCACTCGCTTTAAGGGCATTGGACGCCCGACTTGCTAGTGCTCCCACATCTTCAGCGGCAGCACAGGCGGCTGCTATTCCTCTGCCTACTGACGCTGACACAAGTGCAGTTGACCCTGTCGTCGCAGACTCGATAGGTGCAGCGGAGATAAAGTCGGAGCCAAAGGCATTCAAAGAAGGTGGAGCAGCTGCTAAAGAATGAACGCTATAATGGATATAATCTAGCTAGATCCGGAGGGATGCCGGAACTATGTATAACGACTTGATTTTACATGAATGGGAAGCGCTCATATAGCGGGAATCGAAGTACATGTCTACCGTTAAATTTCCAGAGAATCAGAGTCGACGATTTCGGAAAGGATAAGATTTCAACGAGCAATCAGCCAGTCGCTGTGCTCGGCTCTGTGATAATCCCGTGGAACGAGTCTATATGACGCAAGGCGTAAAGATACAACATCTCTGGGCTGGCAACGGGCGGCGACATTTCGAAACTCAACGTTCAAAGCGATGTGGAACCGTTGTTTTCTGCAGCTGTCGGGGGCATAATTCGTTTCTATGAGATCAGGTGATATGATCCGTTATATCCAGCAGCTGAAGATGTAGGGCGAGTGTTTTTCGGTTGCGTATCACCTACTTTACAAACAGATGGGGATCAGTGTTACCACCAGTTACACGTAATGCAAGCGGATAATACTCGTACATCAAGTCTTGCAAAGCGACTCAGTCTCTCAGATGGTCGACTGCCATCTTCCTCTTGTACATAATTCCTTGCTTGCGGTCTCTCAAAGTTTTGATAACAACGTCAGACAGAGTGGTTTCAAGCAGGGTAGATAGCTGTCAAAGGATTTGAACAAACAAATGCGGCGATGTAAGTTGCTGTCACTAATCGTTTAATCCGCGACTCACTGTACTTGTGTCGAAATCTTCAAAATGCGCAGTGAATTCCACGATTTGAGGCTCGATACCCTGCAAGAATGCTGAGGGGAACAGAGTGGTTTCGGTCAGTAGACATTTTCGAATCAAAAGAGCGAAACTTATCACCTTTCACTTTTCTACGAACGGCATCATATCGGGGAGCTTGAGCATTCTCTTGATGTCGAGTTTTCTCGGTTGGATGTTGCGTCACTTGTTGAGTCCGCCAATCGCACATGTGGTTCACATCACTAGGCAAAGGTACATCCCATCCAGCACTAACGTTGTTCGTCTCGGTTTCTTTAACAGGAGCGTTCAAGTTCAAGTTGGAGTGCCCCGCCTGCCGTGAGGAAACAGAAGCGGCCCGTTCAAGCGATGACCAGTCTACCTCGCAACTCCCGCCTTTTCTTGTGTCCTGTTCGGGCGTTGTATTATGTCTCCATACCTGAAGGGTGGAACTCCCCGGTGTCAGTGCTCTAAGGTATCCGGGCTATTTGACAGGCCACACCTACCTTTTCATCAGTCCTATCACCGGTTCTTGTGTCTGGTTTAACAACCCAGCCTTCGCTTGCTTGACTTGGTCCAGTACTTCCCCAACTGATTCCTTTCGCCGGAGTTTTGCTACCAAGTTTCCTAGTTATGCTACCAGCGGGATGTGAGGCCCTCTCGTTGCGGCCATTTCTAGCTTTTCCCATTCCAACCGTTTCTGAGTAATGGTTGTGCTTCATCTCGCTTTGACAACGCGCTTTCTTTGCCGATGCAGCATGGATAGAAGCACTAAGCTTTCTATCAGGCGGAACGGAACTTGTCAAGATTGGCTTCTTGTGTGTTGCGGAAGCAGAGCTAGGGGAAGATTCGTAGACGATAGCCATGGTACCTGATGCGACGGGCACCGAGGAAATGCCACTGTAATCGAAAGTGTTTTGAATAGGGAGGGAATCCCAGATTCCCCTGACGAGTGGCGGAGTGATTTGAGTTTGAGCGGTTCTTAGTGCTAATTCGTCGAGGTCTGTCGCACGCTTCTCTTCCTTCTTTGCGGACGATACTTTGGCGTCGACGGTGACAGAGTCTTCTTCTTGGTTCTTGCTGTTTGATCGCGGTTGAAACGAAGCGGCTGGTGTTGTCGTAGAGCAAGTTGTATGAGCATTGACTTGTTGATTATAGGTCGAGTGATTGATCGGTGGTTTCGTGACTGGAGATGGCAAGTCCCCTGAAACGGTGTCTGATTGTAACAGATTGTGCGGCAATTCCCAGTAGACTGACCTGATGAGTGATTCATGATCCACCGCAGTCTCCCACGATGTCGACCCGGATCCAAAGGGCAAGTTAGTCATATCAGAAGGTGAAGCCACAATTTCGTCGACATCGACAAGTATTGATTCGCTCATCCTTGCGGCGACCGAGATGCCTTGAGCGGAATGTGTCTCGAGAGTCGAAAGGTTCCAGGAATCAAGCTTAGTGCGCATATCGCTATTTCTTGATTGGTCGGCCATCCAGGAGGCATCTTTGCTCCGCTGTTCTCTGTCCCATGACGATGCAGCTTGTCGTCCTTTATATGCTTCATCGGTATCAGGACTCCTCGAAATGCTGCTATCGACACTTTGAGAGGCCTGTGGTCCCCAACCCTCGTCACGTCGACTCGGAGAGATCACGGGTTGCTGCTCGAAGGACTCTGGGAATTGGGAGCTGAATTGGGTCATGATTGCAAGTCGGATAGCGTGGGATTCCAATCTATTGAGCTGAACAACAGCTGTACCGTCGTCTGGACAAAGGGGGAACGTAACTCCAATAAACAGAGCAAACCCAACCCGCACGGGCAGTCAGTAGTAGACATTGCATCCGAAGCTTGTAGGGGTCCTTTCGCCATGTTGAACTGCGCGTTTTACCTTGACACAGAAGACGTGCGACTGAGAAGCTGGCTGGGACGAATTGACGACAACTCTACATCATGATCATACGTGATGTCATATTACACGCAAAGTCAAAGACATACCAAGATTAGGCGCGACTCGCAGGACGCCCTGAAGATACAACTAAGCTCTACACGCCCCTTTTCTCCTCATCCGCGAGGCCTGCCTTTTCCCTCACAGAGGGCGTCAAGGAACCCATATGACTGTTGGATGTTTCGACTGACGCATTGACAGGTACACTGGTCGCGTATTCAATTTCGCTACCGGGAGGGTTGGAAGCAGTCAAACGGGTGTCGTCGGTGAGATACTTCGCAGGCCAGAACCAAACGTAGACCGAAATACCCAGCCAAAGTGGAAGCTGCAAATATATGTGAGGTCAGCAGCTGATGACAAAGACGCGAGATCGGGGTATACTGACGGTATCCAACAGGTAGAAGTAGGGCTACAAAGCATCAAGGAACGTGAGAAAAAGTAGTTGAATGGATAGATCAACGATAGCTCGACATACCTCGTGCGTATTGAGATAGCCTGTATATCCCTCGCTCAGCTCGATCGTACGATACACGCTTCGGATCTAGTGGATGATACTCGCCATTAGCATCGTTTCCACAATACAATTCCTTCTACTTACCAAGAACATGATACAGGTCCAACCCAAAGCCAGATACAGCGACTTCCATCCTCTGTGGTTCCAGATGACTGGATCATGTTTCCATCTGAGCGGCCGCCAAAAAGTAGATATGTCAGTACAAACAATGATACCGATAACGCCTTCAGTTGAATGCTTACACTCTCCAGAAAAACATCAGGTAAACGCCAGTAAAGAACACAAAGCTCACCAGCTGTAGAGCGATACCTGCCAGGAACACCTTGCTTCCCACATCCCGTATCTTATTATCCTGTGCCGTTGAAAGACCTCCGCCGGCTGCTTGGATAAGGAAGGTGACGACGTCCGAGCCGACAAAGATCCGCATAATCTTGTTTGGGTTGATGGGTTTAAGATGAGCGTGCCCGTTAAGATGGTTCGTAATACGACCGAGAAGGATATAATCGGCTAAGAATATCAAGGCGAGATCAGGCTACTATTCTTTTCCGTGGAGAATCCTGTACTGACCTGCCAAGAATGCACATGGCTACGGAGATAGGGGCCAAGATGAGCAACTTGAAGCTGAAAAGAATAAGCCATGACTTACCGATAGAACAACGAACAAGTACTCCACTATATAAATGCCAGTGCTGTGCGGGTTGCTCCTGAATGGTATTCTCATTGTCAAGCCTATAGCCTCGCCTATTTACGCATACATAGGTTAATCGATTACGATCCTGAATTTGGGCCATTATCAAGAACTCACAATACGCCCCGATTACCAGACAAAGAAGATATTTGCCACCATAGCGATAAAGCTCTGCTTGCCAAAGGATATCAGGAGATGAAAACAGCAGAATTCATCAAGTTCACCCACGTATGGTCAATAGGATGGACACCAGGAAATATAACGAGAGAGAGAACGGCTGCCCAGAGAACGGGAATATAGCGCAATGGGTTACATCTGTCCAGGACGAGGAGAGCCTGTCAGCGGTCGATGCAGGCTAATATCACGATTCTGACCTACATGTCGTTTCGCGGATCCGCCTTGCAGAAGTCAATGGCATGAGGAACTGATCAGTCTTCGAACCTCGTAAGGATGAGGCTGTCGAGACTACTTACAAATGGGTCTTCTGCGCAGAACTCGCTATTCTTCCGAGCTGCAAAAGCACCTGTGGCACCGAACAGGAGGACAGCGACCGCCAGCTGGCTCGGTAGGCTACCCAGTGTGACTTTTCCTGACAGGCCAAGCATTCTCGAAAATTGAGAGGGTGGCTGCAGGAGGGGGGGGAGCGGGGCGGATCTTGATCCCACCGATGTAGATGGCTAGTGCGCGTGGGAGTTAAACGAGATCGGCACGGCAACTTTGAACAGCGAAATCCTTGAAGATAAACCTGAGGTATACTTATTCTTTTGTATACGAGTATGCGAGCAAGATTTTAGATGAGCTGTGGTCCAGCCTAGTTTCCAGCCCAAACCACAGGCCAAGCGTGCGCCAAAGGCGAGATAGCCACCGAGAAACCATGCGGCAAAGACGCTCAAACAAAACAAAAGATGGCACGATTAATAGGAACAAAAAACGGTACCGAGGGAATAACCAGCTAGCTAATAACGCCGAGCCAGGGGCTCCGCCGAACGGGCCGGCATCGTTGATTGCATCAGCAATTCAAGGGTAGCTCTCAAAATGCTACTCAGCATGCAATCCATGCAGAAAGCATCTTAAGAAATTGCTGTAGTCCTCCGTCACGATGGTTAATGTTGAGTAATGACTAGCCGCGCCGCACAGTTTGTGAAGCGTGGGTCAGTCAAACGGCCACAAGGAAAGCTGTTAGGAATTTTAGGCTCGACCGTTCAACGCTTGCGTGGGTCCGGAACTGCGAAGCCATAGTGCGCAATGCAAGGTGCGCTTGTGAGGAGGAGAGAACAGCTGCCAAAGAGTGCCAATGGCGGACCGCAACAGTCAACTCGTACTGCTGCAGCTTCTTCAATTCAGTTGCAAGATTGTAAGTATGCAAGAAGCGCAGGATGGTGTGCTTACATAATATGGGGAGGCAATCGGGCGCACAGCTGCGCGCACCGTTCGAATCGATAGGTATCTCGTCCTTTCTACCAGCTGGAACAAGGGGCTGCGGTCGCCTCTCATTCATCCACTTCCAGCCTGCCGAAACCGCTGTGGTATCAGAGTCTCAGCCGTCTAACTATCGGGCAAACATTCATAGTCGGATGAACAGCTTCGTTGCCATCCTCCATCATCTATCACCGATGAACAGCGGACTTAGGGATGAGTAATCACAAAGACGCAACTCGTGATCCCGACACAACTTTAGATCAAGCATACCCACCAATCGCCACCGTTTCAAACGGGGCCACCAAGTCTACAAACGAGAGAGGCGGCAAATCTGCTCCGCACCCAATTCCTACATCCAACACGATCGCTGCTACATCCAGTAATATCAATCCGACAACTTCCGCCACCGCCTCCCAGCAATCCAGCATCTCCGGCGTATCCACTGCACTTGCTTCTACCAGCAAATTCGCAAAGAATAACGAAAAAGCAGAACCATTGGGAAGGAGAAGATCCTCCAGATTGTCGCATCTGACCAACAAGGTAGACAAACCCGAAGTACAGAGCAACAGAAGAAACAGGCGATTCGCTGAGGCAGCATTACCAGCAGAAGCAAGCCGTAAGACGTGAGTTAATGCGTGTTCTTCCTATCTCGGTTGTCGCACGCTATAGTGGCGAAGGCAGTGTCTGCGTAAGATGCAGATCCTTTCACCAAACTGAAACAAGGGACGCCTGGGTTAAGCACCGCCTTTACAGTCAGAGGTCGCATTCTACTACTTGATTTCCCACCACCGATCTTTGCGTCGTTGAGTTGTTGCTAATCCTTTCTTGAACCTCTCGTCTCCCTTGACACCGTTCTGCCATTTCACATCTCCGGCAGTGTTCACGAAAGCATCGCTCCTTCCAAATCGTCCAGCCCTCTTACCGAAGAGTCATCATCCTCCGAGAGCAAAGGAAAGAAGCGTGAGCGAGATACCTTTTCAACGAACCAGGCCGAGACTTGCCCTCCATTACCACCGAGCAAACGCGCAAGGCCAGGAAAACCCAGTCCGTCTCAGAAAGGTGTAGCAACCAGCTTGAGCAAGACACAAGCAGGTCGCTCGAAAGGGAAAGGGAAAGAGCCTGCATCTAGTCGTGATATTAGCATGAGCGCGAAGGGAAAAGCAAAGGCCGGATCATCCAGAAAGGGAAAGTGAGTCCTATACCAAATGTCGCTTTGTTCATGAATCAAACGTCGCTGACACATACCTTCGACATTCAAGGCTTCCGAAGAGGGAGAGAATGGCCTCCGACCCGGAAGGCAAAGGGCGAGTGCATGAGCAGGATGATGGTAAGCATTCAAATTGCTGCGATTCTGTACCGTGGCCCAACTAATTTGCTCGACACGCAGACGGAGTGTACGATAGGTATCAATACGACGAAGAGGGCGACTTTAATATGAACGACTTCGCAAATGTGCTTCCGAAATCGAAGAATGCCAAAGGGAAGAGGTTCATCGAATCCGGGAGGAAAAGCGGAGCAGCCTCTCCTCATGCACCCGCCCTTGGCGCCTCGAGTGGGACGGATCGCACAACTCGCAGTAAAGATGCCATTCAGAAGGCCTTGAAAACTAAAACGCCTAACAGGGATGAAAACGATTCAGAAGCTTCTGATGCGCACGATTCGGAGGATGGATTCGATATGAGCATGTTCGAGGCCGATTTCGTGCATGAGGATGACGAGGATGACGATGATGACGACGACGACGATCACGATGAGAATAACGATGACCAGGACGACGAAGAAGACGAGGCTGACGCTCTCGCTGATGATGTTGGTGACAAGAATACAGCTGCTCATGTTCCAAAGCCACGACCCAGATCGGCAAATGCCACAAGGACAGGCGACAAGCCGGCCGGTGGACATGCCTCAAGTGCCATGGAGCGGCTTCAGGAAGCGCTCAGAGCGGAAGGGTTTGGCTCAGCCGGCAGTCAAGAAGCTGCCGAGGCGTTCCTTCGTGATGCGCGTGGTCTCTTTGGAGGGTTTTACGGTCTAGGTGGATTCGGAGCGGGTGGGCCTAGTGGCTCTTCGAAATGGAAGAGAATCATCAAAGATCTCAAATCACCCAAAGCGAACGTCCGAATGGATGCCCTGAATGAGGCTGTGAACGAGCTCGCTATCAGCACTGAAGACCAGCTCGTTAGCTTCCCTCTGGATGCGGCTATCAAGGAATTTATCGCAATCATGGACGGTAAACCTAACATCGACCGCGAAGCAGGAGATGAGAACATCGATCACCAAATGGATGATTTTGGTGGGGAGGATGCTGAACTGGCTGCTGTTTTGGCCATGAGTGCAGGAGGGGCTATGCCGGATGAGGAAGACCAACAGGCCCAGATCATTGCCTGCCGGTGTCTAGCGAACTTGATGGAAGCTATGCCTCACTCCGCTCACACCATTGTTGCCCATGGCGCAGTCAAAGTTTTATGCTCGAAATTGCTTGAAATTCAGTACATCGAGTTGGCAGAACAAGCCTTGAGCACACTCAAGAATATCTCAAAAGAGACCGGTTCCGCTATAGTACGCGGAGGAGGTTTGGGAGCTATGCTCAACTTCCTTGATTTCTTCTCAACTCACGTTCAACAAACGGCTTTATCCGCTGCCGCCAACTGCTGTCGAAACATTTCTCCCGAATACTTTCCGATGATTCGAGATGTATTCCCCGTGGTTAGAAATGTGCTGGGATATCCCGACAGCAAATTAGTCGAGCAAGCTTGCACCATCGTCATCCGCACACTCGAAAGTTATCGACATCGCGCCGATCTGCTCGAGCAGCTCTTGGACGCTGATACCATTCGTGCAATCAATCTCCTTCTGCTTCCAGGAGGTGGATCTTCAGCGTTGTCGGCCATGAATTATACTCTACTCGTCAAAGCTTTGACGACAGCTACCCGAGCATCACCCACCGTCACCATAGCATTGTACGAAGCAGAAGTACACAACTCACTGTACCACAGCCTTACTGGTGTCTTGCCTTCTGCTCACGAAGAGGTCGATACTGCGCCCACACCGGCTGAAGCGGTAATCATGCAAAACATTGGTCAGAAGCCTAAAGAGCAGATTGAGGAGGTTTTGTCCCTTGTTTGCGAGATCCTTCCGCCATTCTCCAAAGAGGGCGTATTTGACGCCAGAAACTATTCCGAACGCATGCTGGCGCGGTACAAGGAGGGGAAAGCTAGACTAGCGAAGGAGGCGACCGATAACGATCGTTCCAAGAAGAGTTTGGAAGACGTGGTTCAAGCGATGCGTACTCGCCCAACTATCAGTACCAAAGCAAGTGACACACCGCCAGCCGAGCCCAGCAATTCCGAACTTTCCGGAACCGACAATTTCGCGCTGAAAGCCGTGGCCGCAGTCAATGCAGTTCAACATAAACGGGAAGCCGATCGGCAATATGAACAAAGAACAGAGCTTCTAAAGGCGAAGTCTGACGTCGTCATTGGGTTCATCCGCGTCATGCTGCCGGTTCTTGTGGAAGTTTATGGCGCATCGGCAGCTACCAAAGTTCGCATCAAGGTTCTCGGTGCTATCTCTCGAGCAATAGCGTTTTGTGACGAGGACAAACTTCAACACGCACTCAAGGTAGGTTGTAACTGTGTTAACTCGTTTGCATCTGACTAATCACCGTATCTTCAACAGTCGGTCCCACTCGCCAGCTTTCTGAGTTCCATTTTGTCTAACAGAGACAATGCAGCTTTCGTCCTTGGAGCACTACAAATTATAGAGCTGCTCCTGATGAAGATGCCCGAGATATACAGTCGGTCTTTCCACCGAGAAGGTGTTTTCTTCGAAGTCGAGCGACTAGCGAAGGAGACTCTTTCTCCTACCGCCAAATCTTCGCAACGCGAACAACTTCAACTGAAGGAACAGAGCGGATCTGCTCGTCGCCTTCTCGACAAGACATCGACAGAAGACGCCACCACCCTCACCCCACAGATTCATTCTACCAAGACGTCCGGCAATACGAATACTTTGAGCAAATCACGGAAAGTGTCATCTGTACCGTCCGATCCACATGACGTCAACATTGTTCGAGCACGAATCATTTGCATCAAGGCGAATTTAGGCGATGATGCGGCGAGCGAAAGCGCACGGCTGCAGACATCACCAGCTGCTAGTATCGTGAAAAGACTGAATGAGTCAGACCTTTCGCTTGATGCCTTCCGAAGTTCAGTCCAAGCAGTCGCACTGGCTTTGACAGATATGAGCGAACCTCTCTCCAGCTTCGAGCTCCTGCAGAGTGGACTGCTTGACAAACTTGTGGAACTTATTGCGGACTCTGAAACGCCGATAGTCCATGCTCGAAGACGTGCCTTATTCGACGAGCTGGCGAGGGGTAACGGCGAGAATACCGCTCTTTTGGCCTTGATTAAACGCCTGCAAGAAAGCTTAAGCCGAATGGAAAGCTTTGAGGTTGAGTCAGCATCATCTGGGCTAGAGGAATCGAAAGGCAGCTCTTTGAACAATCTGGTTCGACAAATCCGACTCCGACTTGTGGCGGATGAAGGAACCGATGTTCCTCGCGTTTGCAAAGACATGGTTGTCAGTGTTCAAGCAATAGCCCCCTTGTCGGCAATTAACAGCTGGTTACGATCGAGGGTGGTTTCCATCAACAACGGAGGAACAGGGGCTGCCAACGGCCTTTCTTCTATGTTGGAAGCTGCCTATGCAAGCCGCTTCAACAATCAGAATAATTCCACATCATCCGGGCCTGCCAATGTGACTAGTACCAAATCAGGTAAGAAAGAGGAACCAGTGGGAAGTCACGATACAAACAAGCCGAAGAGCTCTGCGTCGGGGGATGCGCACGGCAGTCAACGAAAAAGTGCACGGCTACAAGGCAAGGGACCTGACGAAACTGATGTGCAGCAGTCAACGAAGAAGGATGCCTCACTTGACACAGTGGCCCTGAAGACTGCCGTTCGGGAGAACAGTCACAGCCGTAACAAGGACGATGACAACGATCTCCACGATAATGACGAAGATATGGACGACGGAGACGAAGAAGACCACGAGGATATGGACGATGAAGGCGACTCTGATATGGAGGATGACTATGAAGACGTAATCTTCGAAGACGACATGGGTGAGGACATGGAGGATGACATTGACCGGCCACAAGAACAGACTGTCGACCTGTCGATGCCTGACGATGGATCAAAACCAGAGGCAACTACTCCTTCTGGCACTAGGGTTGCAACACCGACCAACGAAACCTCCGCCGCTGAGAGCTCTAAAGCGGCGGATCTTCCACCGAAGTTAGGATCCTACGCCGCGGCTGTCAGGGCACCGCCGAGCGATTGGCATTTTCAGTTCCATATTGGCGACGACGAGCTGTCTATGTCTGACACTGTATACGGGGCCTTGCATCGTACCCAAAGCGTTACACAAACGGGAAAGCCGAAGCAATCCATCTTCTGGCAACAGCCAGTAATCAAGTTCAAAAAGGTCGATGGTCCTCCCCGTGCCCTCGGCATTCAACCAGATGCCCCTCCAATTGTTGAGCCAGGTTCGACTTCAGCATTGCCAGCCAGTCTTCCAGTGGAAAGTGCCCAAGCTACTGTGCTGCGAATGCTTCGGGTACTACACGCTCTGAACACAGAAAGAGAAGATAGTCAACTTGGTAATGGCAATGAAGTCGATGAGGCTGCTTTCATCAATCCCAAACTGACTGCGAAGTTCACCAGACAATTAGAAGAATTGGTAATCGTGGCTAGTAACTGCTTACCCGATTGGGCTATCGATCTACCGAACCATTTCCCTTTTCTCTTTCCATTTGAAGCGCGCTACACCTATTTACAATCAACATCTTTCGGATATTCAAGACTTGTCGGTAAATGGATAGCTCAGCAAGGCCCCACGGAGAGCAATAGACGTTTGGGTATGCTTGACGTGCTGCCCCGGGTTCAAAGGTCTCGGGTTCGCATTAGTCGCCACAAAATGTTGGAATCGGCGACTCGGGTGATGGAGCTGTACGGTAGCTCTCCCGGCGTTCTTGAGATTGAATATCAGGACGAAGAAGGTACAGGTCTTGGTCCGACACTGGAATTCTACACTTTGGTATCCAAGGCATTTGCCGAGCGAAGGTTGAGAATGTGGAGAGACGAAGACGAGAGTGTTGGCGAAGCTTATGTTCATCATCCTCATGGCCTTTTCCCTCGACCTCTCAACACAACGGACGCTTTACAACATCCAGCTAAGAGCGACTACCCTCTGTTCAAATCACTGGGGACATTCATAGGCAAGGCATTGCTTGACTCTCGTATTATCGACATCAATCTCAATAAAGTCTTCCTTCGTGCGCTTATGGGTGAAGTTTTGCCGCTCGACTCTGCCACTGTGCGGCAGGTGGACCCGACCCTAGCACGGACAATAGATAAAATGGAGACAATCGTTAACGCGAAGCTAGCCATTCAAAACGATGGAAGCCTGGATGAAAATGAAAAGAAGCAACGCGTGAATGACCTTCGTCTTGACGGCGTTGAGATTAGTGATCTAGGTTTGGACTTTGTACTGCCAGGAGCCAGCGATATCGAGTTGACCGTAAGTCGAGTTTGCCTTGCCATGTGAGTTGCGGACTACCGATGACATCTTGCTTGTAATAGACGAATGGCGCATCTGTGCCGGTCACGGTCGAAAACATCGAAGACTATATCTCAGCAATACTTGATTACACTCTTCGGAAGGGTATCAGTCGGCAAGTCGAAGCATTTAGAGAAGGTAAGCTTGAACAATTCGGAACGGTTGCCCCCTTGGACTTTGCTAAATCCCTTCTTACGTTACAGGATTTTCCATGATATTTCCGGTCAGCGATCTTGCGGTTTTCTCACCGTCGGAGCTTGTCCTTCTATTTGGAAATCCTGAAGAAGATTGGTCTCGAAGCAGTAGGTTAACCTCAACAGCGTCATACTCCGCTTAGCGTCTAAATGGCATTGTTGGACTGCAGCGCTCGAACAGGCTATCAAGGCGGATCATGGGTATAACGCTGATAGCAAACAGATCCGATATCTCATCGACGTGATGGCTTCCTTTGACAAGGAGGAGCGCAGAGCGTTCTTACAATTGTAAGTTATTGTCCTTGGACTAGAGACTTGCCGCTAAAATATTTTTCTTGAAACCGTGATAGTGTGACGGGTGCTCCCAAGTTACCTATCGGAGGATTCAAGGGCCTACATCCCCAATTTACGGTCGTTAGGAAACCTCACGAACCTCCGCTCAAGCCTGACCAATATCTGCCAAGTGTCATGACATGCGCACAGGTGAGATATGAACCCTTCCTCCACAGATTGGAATGCCTATTGAGCTTTATGTCAATGGTTCTCCAGTACTTCAAAATGCCCGAATACAGTTCAAGAGAAGTCTTGAGCTCGCAGATCCGAAAAGCTATGCGCGAAGGAGCCAATGCTTTCCTTTTGTCTTAGATATAATTCACGCCTGTGATTGAGAAATCTCATTTATAAATATTTCGGAATCGGGAACACCTGTGCAAATAGAATGCAAACATGAAAATACATCTATTCACATGTGCTATGCACCTTTCAGACCGCGTACAACAATGTAACCTCTCTCTGAGGGGCCCCTATCCACTCGCCATCCGTCGCCTTCTAGCACATTGGCAATAGCTGGGCGAAGTATCGCCACATGGTTTGTCGAGTGTTTTCCTACACCGGTGATGATCCTAAACGGTTTAGCCGGTGTAGGAACTGCCATGAATAGAAATCTCAGTAAATATGGAAGTTGACCACGCAGCAGTTACACACCGTAATTTTGTGAGGCATGCCAGGCTTGTACGCGTTCTCTGCATACACTGGTAGCTTCCGCCAAAGTCAAGTGGTGTATGTCGATGCAGAATTGATCATGCTTCGCGCTATGGAAGAATGACTGTTAGCATCGAATTCACCCTTTTCGTACTTAGTAGAACAGGAATGGTTATGACCGACTTACCTTTGTTTCTCCACAAGTTCCCTTGCGGCTCTGAGATCCCATAGCCGTGCTTGTTCAGCGGCTCTCCTGGCCTCAGAAGCATAAAAGGCAGCAACTTGATTGCCATTGCCCTTGATATTGGTACGAAAATATTTTCCAGCTTGTCGGATTGCATCCTGCCTGCGCTGCCTTTCTGCTAAAGCTTTCCGTCGACATTCATCCATTGTGTAATTCAGAATATCCTCGTTGTCTGTATATAGAGCTCCAGGGCGACTGTCATGCGGCGTCGCTCCCTTTGCGTATGATGGAATAAAGTCTGCCAAAGGATGCTGATGTCCCCCCTTTTTCGGCTTCAGGTTCTTGTCGATCGTTCGCCAATTTTGCGGATGTTCGACAGATCGTTTTGAATGCTTTGATTTCCTTACTGTAGAATAAGTGGGTGAAGGTAGGAAAGTCGGTGGAGCTGTAATCGATACAGCATTCGAAACTTGGGTAGACGGTAACGTTATGGCCGTGTCTTGTGATGGCTGATCATCGATATGACTAGCCCACGCTAGGTCGTCCGCTGTAGACAACATGGCCTCCTTAAGGGTCTCCGCGAGATCGAGAGCGGCAGCGATGTCTCCAGCGGTCGATCTGACACACAGTTCGAGGTCCTTAGGTTCCAGAAATGAAAACTCGTCGGATGGCTCGGTGATCTCCTTGAACATATCGATCTCTCGCCATACCTGCGATCTTGGCACGGCAACTATCTCCAACGCAGCTCGCATGGCAGCATACCCTGAAACATAGCTTGAAGATTGTAGATACTTCAAGAAATGTGACGCCGTTGCCTTCTCGCTTCGGCAAAGGCTTGCGAGATGGGTGGCGAGGGAAGTAAGCTTGAAAGAAATAGCAACAGGAGACTCCTGCTTTGTGAAAGTCGCTGTGTACCCCGGGGTACTGGTATGATGTGAGAGCGCTGGCAAGCGTGAGATCGATTTGGATGGCAACGGTGACTCGTCAACCTGAGTACGTTTTCGGCGTGACATGCTGCTCGTCGATTTCGCTGATCCCGCACTCTCTTCTCCTGAACTGACGTACGTTTCTTCCACATGAAGGCAGGACGCGAAACGATTCACCAAATTGGTCGGAGTTGGGCGC
The DNA here is from genome assembly GCA_030039265.1 of Naganishia cerealis. Classification (NCBI taxonomy): domain Eukaryota; kingdom Fungi; phylum Basidiomycota; class Tremellomycetes; order Filobasidiales; family Filobasidiaceae; genus Naganishia; species Naganishia cerealis. Next base: position 16,562 of record JASBWR010000122.1, on the reverse strand, counting down.
TTTGGCCCTGGGGGTCGCGGTGTGTTTCGCGCATTACTGGGGCTCGATGCGTCTATCCGTGAAGTCATTTCCACGCCAGAGACGGGCGCCACTTTGACCTTGCCGTATAAAGGTACTGTCAGCGATAGTGGCTTATCGTTCGGTTTAGGTCCCAGAGGTGGAGATTTCTGACGTTTCAAACGCTGCCTAGGTGTCGTAGAGAACTTGGCTTCGTCCGCCGACGTGTCTGTTTCTTGCTTTTCGGCTATGATCACTCCCAACTCCCTCTCGTCATCGCTCCATGCGCCCCTTTCTTCCCCTTCCCGAATTGTCTCCACGCTGAGTAGTGCTTCAATCGACTTTCCGATTGCATCACCGCCTCCTAATTGTGCTTTCTCCAAAACTTCTTCTATTTGATCAATGGGACTACGATAAAAGAGCGAGAGAGCGTTAGAGGATTGCTAATATGGTAGAAGTGGCGATGCCTACATGGACGCAAATATCTCGGTCAAGAAAGTCATGGGATCGAAAGATGCGGTCCCAAGACTGGCATCGTCGTCGGTTGTGATCCCGGTCTCCGTGTCACTTTCAACATTATGACTGACATCTGTATCTGTACCGGCGCCAACTTGCACGCGCTTTGATCCAAGCACTACTTCGTCGAGTTTTTTCGAACTGTCCTCAATCATATGTGTAATTTCAGGAGAATCGCTTCCAAGATGAGAGCTTGGTATTTTCGGCACTTCCGTCGCGGAGTGAACACCAGTCTGATTACCATTGCTCGATGGAGAATTCGCCATGATATTTGACGGTTTTTCGTAAGGTACATTGGTCAATTTCGCAGCTCCAACACTATGTTGTCGAGGTAGTACTGTATTGGAGGATCGAGCTCTTTTCGTTTTAAATCGTTTAGCCGGGGCCGCTGTCGCAAAATCTCGCGAAATGATCTGCGAGTCTTTTCCTTCCTCATTAGATTGAGACCAAGCAGAACTTAAAGACGAGGAGGTCCGGCTGGAACCATATGGCGGCCTTTCGGGTTTTACAGACAGTCCCAATCCGTCTCCTACAGAGCTCGATTGTAGACTTTTACTGCTAGAACTGAACTCGTGTTGATAATCATTGAAGTTGTCGGGAACCGCAGAAGCTTGTAGCATTGCCAAATCCTCCTGAACATTGGGAAGTGCCGCGTAGAATCCATCTGGAGAATAGTCGGCTAGCATCGCGAGAATGAGGGGTTCGTCAACAAGAGGGTAGTCATCCTGTCAAGGAAGTAGATATGGCGTTTATGTTTGTCCCCATTGGTACCTTTAAGCATGAACGGGACGTACTGCTAATGAATTTGCAGCAGCCTCCATCTCTCCTTCAGCCCAGCGCCCTTTGGTATGCCTAGGGGCATCGTCCAAGCCCAAGATTCTCTTTTCTGGCTTCCTTTCCCTGTTAAGCTCCGCCTTTGTTTTGCCAATTTTGGAAGATAGCTTGCCCACTGCCGAAGTGTTCAACCCACTCCCTGCGGCGGTAAATGTCGTTGTCCCTGCTTCATTTTGGTTTCGTTTCTTCGGCATCGCAAGAAAGCCCGCGGGGACGACGCCGATGAAACTGTTTGCGGGAGTGAATTATGCGCTGTTGTTGCTGACAGGAGTGTAAGACCAGTAGTTTCTAAACAGCGTTGTAAGAGACCGTAAAGTACCGGCTGTCAAGGGTGCGATTCAACGTCCACGTCGACCTCTCACTGCTCTTTGGATGAGGACCAGAAATCATGACGACATAAGAAGATGCCTTCTAAATCGCGATCGAAGTAGATCGTCGCTTAGAAACGTCCCATTATGCTCGGCTGTTTATCTTATCGGAGGTACGGGACTGCCTACCCATATTTCTGGAAAGGGTGCTACAAACTCCTCAGCGGTGCGTATTTGGCAGAGCTCTCAACACAAAATTGCTGAACGTGTACCACAACGCTCTACTCTACTCTGACACGCGTCCTTTACAATGAAGCATAGGCCATCGGAACATCCCTTGATGTCCCACTTGATGATACAGGAGGCCGTACAGCAGCTTTCTTACGACAAGATTGAACGTGTAGATTTAGATAGAACGCAGTCTTGCACACATCTCTCAACGCACGATTTTCAACAATAATTATGTAGGATATACACAACAATTTACCCTCAACAAGTAATGTCAAGCGAACAAGAAGCTAACATTTGTAGTATGATTAGAATATCGAAAGCATCAGATCGCAGCCCCTAAAAACAGCCCTTTTTCAGCGCTTTAATGCATGTATCAGGATGCTCATCGAAACTTACATTCCATCCTGTCTTTTGGCTTGGAAGAGCCGCTTCCGCCTCCGATACTTCCCAAGAAATCAGTAGGATCAGCGAAAGGATCATTCGGGTCCAGTAACCCGCCGCGAGCAGTACGATCCTCTTCATCATCAACAAGAGCAGAGTATGAAGGTTGTTCAATGTATCCACCCCGCCCTCCGGAAGTCCCAGCTGCAAGCGATTGCCGACGAGACGCAGCTCGAGAGCGAGCACGAGGCTGATCGTCGGAAGAGTAATCATCGTAATCGGAAAAGTCGGAAAGGCTTCTGTAAGGTGGTATCAAAGAGGCATAATCTTCAGTCAACCATCTACTCATTGAGGCGGCGATCTTCATTTGGAACTCACCCTCGATCCTCTGTGCTGGTTTCATCGGGACTCATAGGAGGTGCAAGTCTGCTGACTGTGGCCTCTTCGTCATACCTCTGATCATAATACTTCGAGGATTTCCCAGCGGCACGTCGTTCCTTTGCTTTGTCCACTTCGTATTTTTGGCGTTCTTGCAACTGCCACATCTCGCCGGTGCGCTGCGACTCCAGCTTTTGAGCTGCAAGTCGTCGCCGGACTTCTTCCATCTCGCTTTCCGATTTGGCTCGTTTCGTTTCTTCGTCTTCCGCTTCATGATCAGAATCGGAATCAAGCTCAGCAGGTTTGCACAACTATTAAGACATGGTTAGCGCAAAATTCTAAGGCACCTTCTCCATAGGCTATTACTTACTTTGTCGTACAGTTGAATAGCTTCGACGATCTTTTCATTTGCCTCCAACAGAGTTCCAACGTATTCCTCATCAGTCACAAGCTGTAACCATGTGCAAATGAGCTCATGAGCGTGCGAATAGGCTAACAAGGGCACGCTGCAAGCTTACCTGAATGTATCGAATGATGGGTCTTCGCGCAATCTTTGCCTTTTCCAAATTGTCCTGGACTCGCAAGTTCTCTTGTAGTCGATCCTTTTGACGGTCGACATGCTGTCAAGATTTGCAAAATCATCTTTCAGCCCCTCCTTCTTTTGTAACACAATAACATGCTCTTACCCTACACGCATTGACAAGGCTGATAGCCGCTTGACTAGCGTTTGCGATCGAAATGAGAATCTGAGGCTTCTCCTTTTCAAAGTTGAACGGTGGCCGTTTAGGCTGATTCTTTGCCTTTTCCTTCTCCAGTCTCTCCCTCTCCTTTTGCTTCCGCCTGCTCATTTCCTCTTCGGTCAACTTCTGTCGATAGAGCTCCGCCTTGGCCTTTTCGGACTCCTTGTTCTTGATCGCCCTTTCTCGCCTCTCAATCTCCGCCTCCCTAGCTTCCAAGGCAGCTCGAGCTTCTCGTTCCCTCTTGCGTCGTTCCGCATCTTCCCGCAGGTCTGAATAGTCAGCGTAGCTGGTGTCGCGAACGCCGCCTGAGGGGGCCCATGAGTGTTCCAGATTTTCAAAGTCGTTCGTCGGCTTGCGCACAGGAGGATTATCATCCACTGATGTCCTAGGAGTCGCTCTGGCGACAGGCGGAGCAACCTAGACACAGACCGACGTCAGCTTAGAAAAACTTGTGAATTCAAGATCGCTGCTAACCTTCTTGCCAGAATACTGCGCGTAAAGCCCCGCCAGCTCCTTGTTCTTGGGGTCATCCTGAGAATATCAACGTGGGGGTTAGGGAGTTCCGGGCTGCCGCATAGTATACACGTTCGATGTGAGACGACTTACTGCATAAGCTAAAGACCATGCATGGAATACGGAAATCAACTTTCGTTTGACCTGGGGATCCGTCAACGACTGCGTTGAGCAATGGAGAAGGTGATCAGCATTCTGAGACTGCACGTCTACGCTTGTCAATACACACGTCTGTAGCCATTTCCCTCAGACGCTGTATCAGTTGGGCATTTGCAAACGAGTGTTGGTAGCCTTTCGTTCCATTTTCAGACAAAGCACGTAGAATCTAGAGCAAAACCGCGGGTCAAGCTAATAACCGGGAAACAGACCCAACGCAGGACTCACGGTCAAGGCTCGAATTTGACGGTGAACATTGCCATACTTCAACTTCTTTCTAATGGCCCTGGAGCTCTCCGTGACTCCCTCGAACCCCAGAAGACGGATGCTCTCCATTAATTCGGTGACACCATCGAGCGAGTCTTCGGTGTACCTCTCCGACGTAAGGATCTCTACCCAGTCGGTGATTGAAGAGTGCGGCTTTTCGCCTTCCAGAGTAGCCAGAATCGACTTGGCCTCTCTCAACTTTTGTGCGTACCTGGACATTTCGATGAATGCGTTGGTGCCTTTGTAATGTAGGGTTGGAGACTCTGCGGGATCGTAGTGTTGCCGAACTAACACGCCTGTCACGTTGCGTTGAGACTTGATGTAACGCAATTAGGCAGCAACGCGCAGCAGGGTCTCTAGGGAATCTCAAACAGTCGGCACTCGTGAAGGTCCCGGCCCACACGGACACCCCCGCAATGGGCATTACGTCAAGCGTAGTGCTACGGTCACCGCGGAATGGCAAGACTATGCAAGATTACGTCAGCATAGCCGGCGAAATCCCGATCGGGGCAGCATCCGCCAAGAAATGGTGGTCCATCTACTTTCTACTTTCGTCTGAAATGACGTCAAGGAAGCAGGCATATGCCGGAGTGCAAGTACCAAGTCGAACCACTTCAAAGCTCTCCTCACAGCATTACGCTGGGAGCGTTATCCTCCTTATATTTGGTGGCAATGGAGCCTTTTTTACGGTATCGACCGGGTTGTCAATTTTAATTGCCTTGATAAAGGTGGTCCCCGGCTGGCTGCAAGATTTGTTGTGGATGTTTCATCGCATCGGTAAAACGTTTCTTATGTGCACGTCTACATCCACACTCCACAAGGTTGAGCGGCTCTGGACCTCATCGCCAGATTTTGTCACCATTGAGCAGACAAGTACTTTTGAATACGGCTAAGATCAAGCAAAGACGGCCACAAGATATCGTTCGGGACTCCTGAAAGCTAAGCTTTCGAATGGCCAAAGGACTGCCTTATCTATCACCTGCATTTCCCGTTGTCACAAGCAGGAGTAAAGAGCTCAGTAAAGGCGTTCGTAAATACCCTCGGAAGGTCTTCGCAGGCACCCATTCCGGCGGACATGCTGAACTTAGCCGCCGTTCTCGATCGCTTGCCTCCCCTTTCTCTCAGCGTGACCTTGCCTCATGGTTCTATGAACTTCCTTATTGATGGTTTAGGTGAAGAGGACCGCCTGCAATAGCAGATTGTACAGGATCCCAGGCATAATCAGCTCTTATACGACCATCAAATGTCCATCGTAATCAACGCTGGGTCGCAGGAGGCAAAACAGCTCCAGGTAAGCTTATACCAGTATCGCAAGGCTCGGCGTAACGCACAAGGTGGCTAACCGATGCACTACAGGACGATATCCAAGATGAGCTAGTCGCAAGAGGAAAAACGGATGTGGGGGATGCGACAATGGCGGAATATGTTACAGTGATGCTGAGTAAGTCTGCGCGGTTTCCCATAGACCAGTCCTGGCGGCTAATTGTGGTGTTTGATATGCCAGTCAATCAAAAGACAGCTGGTATGTGCAAGGTTTCAGATCTTGGTGGCCAGGCTCACTGACGATCATCCAATGATTTACAGATCAGATAAACGAAGAACTTTCGGATCGTCAGTATTCCCGTGTTGTCCCTACTCAGATTGCATACTAAACTTGCCTCACTATATACAGTGCAGGGAATCGATTTTGGTACGTACAAGCGTTTTTCCTCTCGATACCCTGAGCGTCGCTTATTAGTAATCGCTCCCAGATCCCACATTCACAACCTGGATCTTTCAACGCGCGGCAAGGATCGCTCTGGGACCCGCATCTTCGATACCGGAAGTGAAGCAAGATATCGGGGATGACATGATGGCTGAAGGTCAGCCGGAAATGAAACCGGTATTCAAGGCCGAGTCAGGAGATGCAGGAATGGATGCCATGGACACGAGCACATCAGGTCTCTCGCGCCCCACTCGAGCTGTAGGAAACGCAGGACCTCGACTCTTGTCACATGCTCTTGCACCGCTTGGCAACCAGCCCATTCGCACGCATATGACACAGGGAGTCAAGCGTGGATTTTCACCCGACGCCACCGGCTCCGAGGAATCGAAACGGCGCTCGCTTGGTAACAGTCGGCACACACCGAGTGGACCGAGGGCTATGCGAGAGGAACAGGCATCAGATGGCATGGATCAACGGGATAGCAGAATAAACAGCTCGAACATGGCCGGGAAGAGCTTGCTTGATCGTCTTGGCGGACCGCCGTTGAACCACCTTGCACCAGAGTTCCATGCTGGAGCGAATGGCGCGCGAGGGAGGGGCTTTGCTCGTGGACGTGGAGGTCATCATGTGCCAAACGGCAGTGAGTGCGCTACCGAGCGTAGGCGGGGACTCGTTATTGATACATCATTATGTTGCTAGATCCACGACCTTTCCAACAAAGAAGCGCTCATCAACCAAACCCTGGATTCTTCCCTCCACCTTTCCCTGGTGGTCCGGAAGCGTTTGCAATGCAAAGTATTATGGTTCAGCAGCAGGAACAGATGATGCAGATGCAGCTGATGATGCAGCAGATGGCTCAGGCGTTACAGAACGGAAATGTTCCAGTTCAGGTAAGGCTATTGTTTATCTTTTCTCTCTTTCACGCTTGTTAATTATTGTTACTTTTAGCCGCAACCCACTGCACGGCGCCATATTTCCGCTCAGCCACAACAGCACATTGGAAGTCACACTATCAGCTCCAGGCAGGCTGGGACGGTTGTGGGTAATCGATCATTAGTCAATGAAGCCGCCTTGCCAGATACGCCTACTTCTGTGGAGATTTGCAAATTCGGTGTGGGATGTACCAACAAGCGATGTACATACTCGCATCCTAGCCCCGTTGCGACCGAAGCGAGTGGGATCGTATTGCGTTCAGAAGCATGTCCCAACGGCAAGGGGTGTAAGGATCCCGATTGTTCTTACAGCCATGTCAGTCCGGCTCAGGCGGAAGGTGAGCTAGCGAAACTTAGCAGCCAGTGATGCTATAAGACTTTGGCTGACCAAGCTGTCAATTTCCAGATATCACGACCGGACCCTCCAGAATTCTCTGCAAATACCCGGACTGCAACAATCTATCCTGTCAATTCCGTCATGAAGATGCCAACGGCAACCCTATCCCGCCGCCAGCACTCACCCGCCAACTTGCCGCCGCCGCCGCCGAGCCTTCCACTGAGATGGAGACCGACCAACCGGGCGAACAGGATGACATTCAAGTCAAGATGGACCACTCGACCAGTTCTGCTGGAATGGCATCTTTGAAGCCGCTCGAAGTCACATCGACGAAACCTCTACCTGGGAAGCCGTTGAACGGCGCTATTCCCGTTCCCTGTCGATACGGCGCAGGGTGCACCAACCCAAAATGCAAATTCACTCATGAAAATAAGAAACCGTGTAATTTCGGCGCCAAGTGCTTCAAAGGTGGGTTCCGGAACGATCCAAATTCTCCTTTATCTGGGCATCGTACTAATTTTGCTCCGACAGCCGATTGTCCCTTTTCTCATCCACCCGGTCGCAAGCTACCCAGCGATGGGATCACGCACGGCGGCTTCTCCGCTTACAAGCCTAAAGAGTCGCACCTCGCCGATCGAACGTTTGGAGGCGAGTCTGAGCCAGTGGAAAAAGTCCTTCCCGGTTCCGGTCTGCGGGAGGGTGCTCATCAGCAGGGAAACGGCACCGCGGGGGATGATATCACGGTCACTATGGACTAATCTCTGGGCCACAACAAGGTTAGGACCGAGATTTCCAACGATGACTTAAATTGTGTTGTATAACCGATATCAGATATACGGTGGCGGATATGCCCTTAGATGCCTTATCGCCCCAACCTGTCACATTGCCCACTTAATACAGTCTTATGCCGTCGGCTTTCCTTCTGCGTCGACAAAACTCTTCCAGACCACAACTGCATCGATGTACTCTTCCTCCCCGTTAGGCCCAGTCTTAAGCAGCCCAGCCTTGGGGATAAGTCCGACCCGCTCGAAGCCGAGGCTGTCCCAGATGGCGAGAGAGGCGTAGTTGTCTATGGGGAAAATGAGGAGAATCAGTTTTCGGACCTGTAATAAGAACAATTGAGCGGGCGCGTACTCTTGAAAACGAGGTTGAACACTGAGCCGCGGTAGCCTGTTACGTGGGGTGAGCGTTAGGTATCGCTGCGTAAGACGACACTATGCGAGGGGACGTACCAAGTTTTGGACCGTAAATGAGATATGATTTACCAAGCGTCTTGCCAATTTTCAAGCCCCGGAATGTGGGTGGGATGAGGAATCCAGCGTTCTGTGGTCAAACTCGGCATTAGATTAAAGGGCGAGGGAGTATGGGAGCTCAACTTACGCAATTCTACAGGGGGAAGGGTCAGTTGTGCTCTATGGAAAAACAATTGAAAAAAAAGAAGAAACCAACTTACATGCGATGCTCGACCCGGGTAATTTGGCTTGCTGCTCCGATCACCAGGAGTTAGAAATATATTCCTTCCGAAGATTGCTCACGGCTTGAGCTTACACGTAGTACGTCCCACCCAAGCAATCCTTCCATTCCCTGCCTGCCCTGGCTTCCTCAAGGGAAACCCCGTCCACTGGTGTTCCATCGGCAACGGCCGCTTCCGCGCCAGCACTCACTATCCCAATAATCGTCGTTGCGGCAAAGAAATAAGAAGTAAAGCCGTCGAGGTCGACGGGACCACGCTGAGGGTACGTTCGACCCACTATGAAGGGGAGCCGCAAAGAGTTAGCCTTCAGCAGCCCCTTGCCTTGTGAATTGCATCTCGGTTCTTTCGAATAGATTCTGGCTTCCCGAGTCTTCGCCTCTCAAACACCAGACCAGCTCCGCGCTCCGTTTAAAGTTCAGTACTTACTCTGCAACTCTTCATTGAAGACTCCGCATAGAAATTTACACAGCTCGACGCTCGCGTCCTTGCCAGTGACGGGGAAACAAGTCATCCTCTTCCCATCGGGCAGGCTGTACGCGAGGACGGGCAGATGCACTGCAGTATCGGGAGCGGGAATTGATCCGTAGGCCATGATGCGGGTGGAGTGGTATGGGAGTGGAGCGTGGTCGTTTGACCCTTTGTAACAATTCTCTTCATCGCGTATTCTGTAACAGCCCTCCCTATCGGGAGTCTTGACTTGCAATTTGGTTCCGCACCGCACCGGTCGGCCGGTCAATAAAGCGAGTTAGTCGCGTCGCTGGGTTGTCGCTGCCTGATATCAGCTCTCGTAGCCTTTGTACAACTTCAGCAATCCGGATGGCCGAACTGGGTCAATAGGCGAATGGGAAGAAACGTTTCCGTGCTATCATCAACAGGTATATGTATGTACTTAGCAATCGTTAGCGAGACTCTGTGTCTCTTCACCCGGTAAAGGTACGCCGTGGCATGCTAGCATCATCATCGCCTATTTTTCTCCTGGTTGGTGGGGACACCGTCATCGTCCTATTAGGCGGCATATAGCTAGCTTTAGGCCAGTTCGAGTATGGCTTCGCACGTGGTCAAATCAGTGTTTACTATGATCAGCGCGACCACCAAGAACCTGCTAACACGGCTGAACCCATGGCTTGCGACATTGGCCTTTTCGGACATTAAATTCCCATCTCCTCCTCGCGCTTTCGATGACGACCCTTCTGAAACGTAGATTTCACTTCAACATTTCCCTAAGACTTATCCCTCTTGCGTGCGACTCCTCGCCATCGCCGCTTGAATATGGATACCGACAACCACTACAATGTATGTTCTCCTTCTTCCCCCAATTCCAACCCTGCTCATCTCACTCGCCTCTGGCAGAAATACCTCTGGGGGAGATGGCGACGACTTGCTCGGTCCCCGCTCGCGTGGACGGTCCTCACAGCGCTCATTGCTCTGCTGTCCACCACGCCAGGTGATATTGGATGTGCGTAATGCTGCGCTATCTACTCAAAAGGCAAGCGTGCTGACCCTGTGCTGCACATAGTTCACTTGCCAGAATGGCAGCTGGTATGGGTCGTTCCCGCGACAGCGGTGTTGGTGATGGGATGTGTAGTGCCTGTGGGGTACTTGAGAGCGAAGAGCTGGAATGGTGAGTGAGCAATTCCCAATGGAAATATGGGTTAGAGCGGAACGGGAAGTGAAGACTGCTCCGAGCACGTCGTAACTCGCGGCTATAGGCTTGGAATTCGACGTCCAGAGCTTTTAGCTTGAAGGCTCTTATCGAGTTCACCGTAGGAACGCCGGGAATCAATCTGGATGGTACCTTCCCTCTCACTGCATACTGACTCTCCCTTCAAAATTAGAACCTATCGCCGCCCCACCTCCTGCTCCGCCTTCATCGCGCACCTACCTCTCGCTCATTTCGCGTACAGTTCACTCCCCACAAGGGACTCGCATTGCAGCATGGTACATTTGGGCCAGCGGTGTTGTCACCGCCGCGTTCATTCATCTATGGAGATGGAGACATGAGGCACATGAAGGGTTGACCTTGGATCTGGCCATATTCAAACCGACTGCGTGAGTCTTATATCTGCGTTCGGGATAAGAGACTTGTTACGCCCCATCAGGCCAGCAGGCGAGAAATGCGTGGTAGGGACTGACAATCTTCAGTCTACGCTTGCGAGTCACAAGTATACGGTGTATACGGAGGTTTCCTTTGTTGCCAAAGATTTGCGAAACCCTGGTCTCAGTTCTGGTTGATGTGCCAGTATCAGCTCGCTCATCTTACTCATTACTCGTACCTCTAGTCGTCACCCGTATCACCTCAATGAGCGCATCCTTTACCTGTACCTCGGGAACGCCCTCTTTGCCCTCTTTTTGAGTCAAAAAGACATCTTTGACGGGTCCTGGGCAAAGCCGCATTGGCCGGCAGACAACGTGGGTAATCTTGCCCCATCCCCCTCTCCTCTGCGCAATTTCAGTCTCACCCTTCAACTGCACATTCAGGCAACCCTTGGACAACGACTTGCGGCCCGCATTAAGCGAAGCGTGTTCCTCCAGTTCCCGTTGTACGTCTCCATTCACGGAGCGCTGTACACACTTGGGTTCTGGCTTCTGAGGAAGCGCATGGCAGCCTTGCTTGTAAGACACACTTTTGGCTTATTCCGGTGAGTGTAATCTCGTAACAGATCCAAACGAAAAAAGCCACTGACCTGTGGTTACGTCTAGCCCCTTCATCGCTCAAATGGCGAGGAACGCAAGTTTGGTGGACTGGAGATTACCTTTCCGCCTTTTAGCCCTCCACTATGCTACCGCTGTTCTACTCCGGCTTCCAGCGATCGTGTTTGACATTTCGGCCACGCAGGTAAGGATTGCTTGGTCCGTGCACATAATGCGAGACAATCAATATTAAGCATAGCCTTTTAACGGACAGCGATTGGACTTTTCGCCTCTAGCAGCTGGAAGGAAAGCAGATTCGTATATTATCGACGCATTGGCCTCTAGCGACGACTATTACCTCGTACGTGGAGAGTTGCGGTACCCTCGCGGAACAATACTGATTCCTTGCCTGGCCCAAAAGACCTTCACCGCGCTCGAGCTGGCTGACCGGTCTCATCAAGCCGCCAACCGCAAACGCGTATTTGAAGACCTTAGCACAAAGCCTACCGCATGGACACGACTCTTCCAAGGCTGCATCACCCAACTAAGCAAGAGTTACCGCATACTTTACACACGCGGTGGACGACTGGGGGCACCAGCTTCCGGTGCAAACGAGGCGGCCAGGGTCAAGGTGCCGCTCACTAATATCCCTTCCGCGCAAGTTAAACAGGTCCAGTCTGTCTTTTACGTTCCGCCGACCGCAACTAAACCTGCCGCCCTGGTGGAGCAGGTCAAACAGACGGATGCTAAGCTGGTTGACATGGCTACTGCCGGGTTGACATACCTCCGGCAACGAGTACCCACGAAAGACACGGTGGAACACGCCGGCGAAAAGGCTTTGTCCTGGATTTCACCATTGGAAGAACATTTGCCGGAACGCGTGGTGAAACCCGTTGTCGACTCTCTCAAAGAGTCCGCATCGACTGCTAAGCATGCCGTCGAGAACTTGCAGCACCAGGTCCAGGCGACGTCTTCCGCCGTTTCCACCCGCGCTTCTGCTGTTGTCGAGCAAGTGAGCAAGCCAATCGACACGGAATGGAGACACAAGGGACTTTACCCTGTTGTCCGCTCCTGGGTGGATCGCGTGGCTCCGGGGGACAGCATCCAGCGACGTGCAGGAGAACGTTTTATCTATCGCGTTGAGACCGCCTTTGCACGGCGTTGGGCAAGGGACGAACTCGACTTTGTACTTCCTCGACGCAAAATCGACGCAGATCTTATCAAGGGTGAGACTTTTTCCGCATGACATGGCTCAGTCTCCCGACAAGGAAGCAAAGCGATGCTGACAAATTGCCATAACGTTTGCTTCTTCTAGCGCTTGCTGCCTATGTCGCTGCCTCTCTGCAGGAAGATACGTACGGCCAAGTCCAGAACTGCGTGCCGGAGATTATGGAGATGTTTCTGAAATATTATAGCGAGTTGGCCGCGTACAAACGCGAATTTTTCGACAAGGCCGAAGGCAGGGGAAAGGAGGCGTGGCTGGTTGAAGCTCAGAGAACGTGGACGGAAGAAGCCGAGGTGTTGAGCAAAGGCAAGTTGGCACTGCTTCCATTCATTCAACGTCAGGCTCTAAATCCTGCGCGGGTATCCCTTTCATGTCACAGTAATCGAGCGATCCGTGCGTAATGTTCAGCAAGTGTTTGGCGAGCACATGAATGCTTTCGAAATTCCTCCCGCTATTCTGAAAGGTTTGCAATCAATAATGCAAGAATCTTAGCAGGGTTATCAACGCAAACATGTACCTAGGATAACGGTGTACGATATCCACCAGTATCGTATATGGTTGTCTCCAAAGTCAAATTGCAAAACGTTTCACACGGCATGTGTGCCAGTTGCTGCACGCCGCTGTAGCGGTATGCGTGAGCTAATGGTTTTATGAGCATATCTGATGATCGATTAATTATCCGCAACTTAAATATTACAACTAAAAACATTGAACAGTCACCACGATTTCATTATCGGTCCAGTCATTCGTCTGATAGCCAAGTTCCACCGGGACAGGGATGTGGTTCATTCTGCCATTCGGGCCTTGCACTCTGTTACTCTGCTAGTATTATGTCTTGTCCATTATGGAGCCCGTAACTGTCGTTATAGCTTGTCGTGTCGGTTAAGCCGGTCGCGATCGGCAAGGATCACCCTCGATACCTTACATCCGTGAAAGGATCCCCCTGTTGCCCATTCGCCCGGTGCTCGTTCCGTCTATTTTGCAGCTCATACTCTTGCTGCTCTGGCGGATATGGGTATGCGGAATCCTGACCATGAGCGGTATGGATGGCATATCCGTTATGTTGAGGTGTATCAAAAGGCGAATACTCGGATGGCGAGTACGCCACACCCACTTCCACCTCGTCTTGCCATTCAGCGATACCGCCCATTACATCCCGGCGATCTCTGCTTTGTCGAACGGTATCTCGTTTGCCTGCTATGCTTCCAGCGACGGAAGAGACGTGGGTAGATGCAGTCGATCGATGTCGGTCGTATTTCGAGTGCTCAAACGGATCTTCGTCTTCCGAGTCATCGTTCTCCGCAACGTGTTCAACCGCATCCGCCGCGCCAGATGTTGTTTGATTCAAGGCCGGAGTAGCGGCGCTTCGAAACGGCTTTTGGCCCCATTTGGGCACCGCGTTGTCTGGTTTTCTCTCCTCGGCTTTTACGCCAAGTATTCCAGAACCCGACAGGGATCCCTCCCTGGATCCTGAACCAGTCACGGAGGCCGAAGGCGAGGTTGCGGTGACGGAATTCCCTCTGACTGGCATGGTGGTAGTGTCATCGGCCGATTTGGCAGCAAGAGCCAAGGGCGATGGTCGAGCGGGCTGATATCGGTGGACGACACTAGAAGGTATAGGCGCAGCGATGACAGGTTCTTTGGAAAGAGATCGTTCATGGCGATGGCGGCTGGACGATGTTAACGGTGAAGCGGGACCAGAGACTACCGTCGATCCGGAAGGCACCTGTAACGGGTCATGCGCAACCACAGGTGCGAGCTGTATGACGTTGGCGGATGTTTCCGAAGACGGGTGCAAGTAGCCATTAGGCGTCGCGGACTTTTCCCTGTCTTTCCCTGCCCCTCTTGAATCATAGCCAACGCTCGGCAAGGGTGCACCCGGAACGACAAAGAGTCCTCCAGATCCCTTGTTACGGTGGCCAAACGATTTGTCCATTGAATTTATGGATGTAGTGGATTCCTTTGGGTTGAGGGAAGGCCTAGCGGAAAGCGCTGGGGTAGACTTCGAGAGTTTCGCCTTGAGACGCGCTTGGCGTTCCTTATCAAAGTTAAGAATGCCGTCTCAGTTTGTTGCGCTATCGATCATAGACACGAGCGGTGATGACCTACCTTGCGTTCCTTTACCGCTTTTTGATGACACCACCACCATAGCCCTCCGACCAGCAAGACTACTGCCACGCCCGCTACGATTCCCCCAACGATTGGACCAACGGGAATGCTTTTGCCCGCAGAGGAAGTAGACGCTGCCGTAGACGTATCGGCAAAAGAGGTTACAGTAACGACTTCAGCTCGCCGGAGGGGGTGAAGGCGGCGGTATATCGCTGGCGGGGTTGTCGGCGTGGGCGGCGTGGAGGGCAAATGGACGTGATGGATTTCCATTGTGGATGTGATGTTGACAGTCAGGTAAATATGAGAGTGATTTTGGTGAGGGCCACCAGGGTTTCGCGGGTGAGTTGATACAAGAAGCCGGATGTCGCAAAGAGATTGAGGGGGAAGATGGCTGGTGAGGAAACCCGATTCGGACAAAGGAATGTGTTAGGTCCAACCGAATGTGTCAAAGGCATGAAGAATCCGTCTCTGTGCTCTGAATAGATGCACTGTTCATCCAACATCATATGCAAGGACGAACAGCGCGAGCTACCAGTGAACGGGCGACAAATATGTTCTTAGAATATCTTCCCTCTCTTACAGCACCATCTGACCCGCAGTCCCCCTCGAAGCCAACCAGCTCCGTTTGCCGACCACGATCTCTCCAGGGGGAGGAAACGGAACTCACGGATTCTGTAGCGCTCTGCGGGAAGCTCTCCCCAGTCACCTGTTCCGGCTGTTGGATCGATGAAATCGTGATATTCCTCCTCGAGTCCTCCGAGCAAATAACTCCTATCCTTCTTTGGGCTAAATGAGCGTTTCAGTTGAACATACCCCGCAAAGACGATCAGCTAACGGTGTTTCGTATCTACAAGACAGATCGCCGCTTCCTCTGCAACCCCTTTCCAATTTGTCTTTTGTTCTGTTTGTTGTTTTGTTGTTCAATTAATCAAGCCAGGAAGCTATTCGGGACCGGAAGCGTGGGTATGTTTCGGGTGCACCATCCGGTCCGGCTAACAATCGAAGAGCTATCTAATTGAAGCTAGTGAGAGTTCTAATCAAGCTCAACCCCATCAGCTACCGCATCATGATTTTGGCGATCCCCTCAGTCCATCTGGAAACTGCAAACTGCAAAGCAAGAAGCATATCTCCTTGGAATCACGGCAGTGGCAAGAGACTGGATTGGAGAACTACCCCTCACATGGTTGAGTGAAGTACTCAGGAGACTTCTTGGCTGATTTCAGCTTATCCGAGGAGGACCAAAGACATAAGATGGTGATTCTACCACGCATGGCAGAAAGTTCTTGTTCCAAAGGACCAGTCCGAAATCTGGGACAAAGGCTGATGAAATATCGCAGTAATACTACCCGTGCTGCTCATAAGTTTTCGTCCATCTGCCTAAGGCGCGAAGTCGCGTCCGAGCGAAACCGAATGAGCAGTACGAGTATACGCTCGCAAGGCAGCTCGCAAGGCAGCTCGCAAGGCAGCTCGTAAGGCCCATCTTACGAGCCTCGCAGTCATTACCGGAAGGTGTTTAAATATTTGCTATACCGACTATACGTTGGACCCAGATTGAGTGATTCTGCATAGAAATTTGAACTGCAGTCATCAAATCTGTTTCAGTGATCGACATTTAGAAGATTTATCGAGCAATGGAGGAGAGATTCAGCAGTTCAGGAGAGACCCGTGACGAAACGATCTAGCAGCATCTCACCGAACCGCATAATCGTTGCTGTTGACCGAGATCCTCGAACTGCCATTCTGGATTCGTTCAAATGGGTCGGATACCGACATATCTACGGGGCCTTGTTGATGCTACAATAGACGGAAATGAAAAGCGAGGTAACGC